>MU224407.1:177740-240455 GCA_018584345.1 Thuja plicata | reverse complement strand
CCTACATACTTGCATACATTTGAATTTCAATTACATATCTATTGAATATCATAGCTTCATTGTTAGATTCAATTCTACTACTTATTAGCATTCTGTACTTTATTGATTTCAAGGTTAATTCCTAAATCGGGGTTTGAATAAGGCAAACCCCTCCCCCATAGCAAACAATCTCCTTTTTCTTGCAGGTACAGGTACAGAACAATAGATTTGAACCCAGATATGGATACCCTTTTCGGCAAAATTTCAGGATCCGCAAACAAAGTCACTTTCATATCTGTGCAGGTCAGGGTCGACATTATTGGGTCAGGGTTGACATTTGTGGGTCAAGGTCAAACTTTTTCATAATATGACATTGGAATGGAAAATGATTTCTAGGTTTTGTTCATCTCTGCGTTTCAGTTCAGTATCAACTTTTGGTTTTTTCAGAAACAGTCTACAGACCTCAGAAAACAACATTCTTTGATCTGCAATATTTCAAGGTTAGTGCATTTCTCCTATCTTTTTTATTACTGTCATATATCATTTCTATACATATAATTAACAGAATTCAAGGTATCTCCTTTGTTATTCTCCTTTCCAAATAGTTGATTCATTTGTGCATTAACCCTTCTCTTGGGTTGATCAACTTGGATCTCCCATTTGTGTATTTGAGGGTAAAAAAGGAACATCTTATCTTCTCCTTAATCAAAATTGAAATACTTAATCAATCCAATTCAATTAAGGCAACTCAAAGAATAATAAACACATCTCTAATTCCATCCTTCTTTACATTTTCGTAAGATAGAATATTCAATCTCTTTACATCTTAAGAAAAAACCACACACACACACACACACACACATATTATCTTACAATTGGTAACAATATTTGTTTGGCATTATTGTCAAATGGAGAGAAAGTATCTATATTATCACATTATCACAGTCTTAAAAAAAAAAAGAAAGATTATCCATTATCAGATTACTTCAATAGGGAGAGAATTTGTATGAAGGAGTTAATCCAAAAGAAGAGTTGCTGACAAAAGAGAAAGACATCAAATGTGAAGAAAAATCAAAGGAGAGATATTGACACAAGGAAAGGATGCAACACATCAGAACAAGAAACACAAAAATCTGCAAGAATCAAATCTAAGCTAAAACAAAGCTTACCAAAGTTTAGACATTTATCGGTTATCAAACAAAGATTGGTAGTTTGATGAATCTCAACAATTGTATTTCATATTGTATTAGAAATAGTATAGTATGATAATATAATTTTATTGCCATTAATGCCAAAGGGAGATATTGATGACATGTAACTGATTAAATGTTTGACAATGTTAAGTTGAAGATAATGCAAGTCATTAAATCAGTTAATGGTTTGTATTGTCATTGATGTCAATTTGATATCATCTATACAACCATGTATAAAATGCCAAAGACTTCAGAGAATAAATGGACCAAAGGTTATGCTTTCAGCAATGCATAAAAGTCAAGTATTCACTAAGTGACAGATAACACTGACGGAGTGCACACCATCGGTAAAGGCAAAGAAAAAAAGTCACAGTGATACTCGACGAGAAGAAGACAATGTTGCCCGATGAAGAAAAACCACAGGATGCCCGATGAGCTAAAAAGTAGAGTTGCCCAATGGATAGAGATCCCGAAGCTAACTAGAGTCACATCGATGAAAATGGAAGTTGTAACCGACAACTAACTGAAGAGTTGACCGATGGAACAAAGAGTTCATAAAATGACAAAATATCTAGCTGGCAAGAGATAAAGATAGACTTAACTGGTTGTTTACTTTGTTTTATTCGACTAGAGTTAAGTGATTGATTTAAAGAATATTTGTACAGTTTGCATAAAGATAACTATGAGATAAATCAGGAGTTATGCTTTAAATCAGATTGGATGGATTATTTTTCACGCCAAGAATCAAGAATCAATGAATATTATGTCTATATAAGAGACAAGATTAATCCATTTTTGAAATAACAATCACATGAAAAGGGATTAAGGGGAGTGAATAGAAAGAGGATGCTGAAGAGAAACTGATGAAGAATAAATTCATACAGTCCTGATCAATCAAGTTGAAGGAGAGCTAAGGAATTCTGCAGACACCGACAAACAATGAGCACAGCATCATAGAGCAGAAAGTGTGGAGCACAAAAATAATTGAATTGATAAATTGATCAGAGAGGTAATGTACTTAAATAGATCTGAAAATCTGCAATTCAAGTTTCATTAGAAACAGGTCATTTTGTTTCAGTTTAACCATTGAAGCATCAAGTCTCTTAACAGAGCAGTACTTAACAGTCTTCTATATATTGAGGTACATCCCAAGGAGTGCCAAAAAGGTTGATTCATGAAAGTAGCATTGGATATGCCCGATGCCTATTGATGGTCTAAGAGAAAGGTTGATTCAAGGATGGCAGCATTAGATGCCCGATACTAAGTGACAACCTATATATGTAAAATCATCTAACAAGGTCACACCTAACAGTGTGTTTGTAACCTTTAATAGGGTTGGCTCTTAACAGGGCTCACTTTAGAAGAGTGAAAATTTGGGGTACCGGTCCCAGTGGTTTTTTCCCTTAACAGGGTTTCCATGTTAAAATCCATGTGTTATGTGTGTATGGTTTATTACTTTACTATTTTACATTTCACATATGCATTTCTGGATTTTTTCAGTATACTATGCATATTTATTGTATTTTAATAAATAGTTATATTGCTTATCGATAATCAAGGAGAATAAGGACATACAAGGAAAAATGACAGACAGTTAATCATTATAAGTATTTCATGGCATGCATCTTGTAGGGACATAATAATCTAAGGTTTATTTGATTGGTGGTTAGAATAAAGATAAGTTTTTGAGGCCACTGATTCACCCCCCCCCTCTTAGTTATTACTAACAAAATTATCACTAATGGAAAGAACAACTTTCTTTCCAAAGTTAAGTCCTATAGTGCCAAGTTAGGTCATAAGCAAACAAAAAGTGTAGTTTCATGTAATTAGAGTTTCTACTAGGAAGGAAATGACCAAGTAGCTGGTGGCTATGGAAGAGGTGCAACCACTCGGTCATGGGCTTCCATATAAGGCTAGGGAGATGCCTAAATAATAATAAGAAAAATATGAAAGTGAAGAGGATTAGTTGCAACAGTAAGGCATCAGACATATAAGGTATGAAGATCAAGAAGAGGATTTATTCCTCTCATTGGATGAGCTTCCTCACTTTTTGAATCATGAGGTGGAAAGAATAAAGGATGTGATGATCAAAGACCAATTCTGGGATAAGATAGAGGTATTCTTTTAAAACCTTATCATTGAGCCATCATCTCTTGAGATGGAGAATCATGTGAAACAAGAGCAACAAGAAAAATTATTCATCCCATCAAATCAATCATCAGCGCTAGCCCCTAGTGGGAAGCAAGAGATCGAGGCATCAAAGCCTTCAAGAGGACGTGTAATCATACATCTATCTTAGATCTACAAATTTCCACTAGTCATGCTCACCTTTGAACATTATGATGAGCATAATGGAGAGCGGGGGCAACTTATCCATTCAATACAAGAGAAAATATTTCAAATATGGGTAAATATTTTTTTTCTCAATCTTTTGGAGGCATTCTTATAGGTTGTTGGATATCTATCAAGTCTTCTTTTTCAGCTAGTTGTTCACAACCAATGAAAATATCAAAATTTCTTCATGAAGGGAAACATATTTAATAATCTAGTTAATGATTTTATTTAATTTTTCCCTTGTTGGATAATTTAGGGTAGGATAGGGTAGTTTAGTTATTATTAATTTCCAAGAAGTGTTGTTAAACATGATCCATTCTCCTTAAGGGAATGCATGGTTTAGTTTCTGGATTTCCTACAAGTGCATGCTTGCACAAGTTTTTTAGGTCTCCTTTTGTTTTTTAAGGCATGTATGTTTCTTGTGGTTCTCTTTTCATGAATTTGTGCCCAATCTTGTAGATGGTATCTACTACACCCTTCATCTAGAATATTCAGAAGGAGATATGGGGTAGTGCAGAAGTGGATGATTTGAGCAGAGATGAAAAAATATAATATATTTGAATATTTTTTTTTATGTTTTAGTAATCTACATTTTTAGATGCCTTCGAAGTAGAATTTGGGTTCAAAACTGTCATCTGTCCATTGAAACTATTTGTTGAAGACATGGTGCCAAGGGAATAAATTTATATCTCTTGAAGACCTTTCCAATAGTGTATGTTGTTATGAATTTCAAGCACTAGGTAGAAAGCTATGCCCCCATGAAGTTAGGGTAACCAAGTGTCAAATATGCATGGTTTCCAACAAGTCCATGATATCCTCCTTTACATCATATATTGTGACGTGCCACATGTTAGTGCTTCGCTTAATCCCAAGGGCACTCAAAAGAAATCTTCATGCAAGCTCATCATCTTGCAACATTGAGACATCGAACATCTTCAACCCAACTTCAAACGAAGGAGTTCCAAAATCTAATGCCACTGTGACATGTGTCATGGTTGAAGTAATGTAAATAATCTTATGCAGTCCATGTCCTTTATGGAAGGTTTCACTTTCTCCTCTAGTGTGCATCTTGAGACATTTTCAACATCTAAAAATATGTACCACCTTTTCAGTATACAACCACTTTTGTAGAGACCTTTTTAGAGTACCATTTTTTTCAGTGGCCCTTTTTGGATGCATTTATGAGTTCCATCTCAGGGGAGTAATCTTCCCTATATAAGACCAAGGCTGCATTGTATTAAGGGAGTCCCTTTTTATAGATTTTCTTTTGGAGGTATTTTCCTTAGGCTATTGTTCAACACTTTAGAAGAACACTTATAGAATAACTACTATATCATTCTTTGACCTTAGCTTTGTATTCAGAAGATCAATAAAAGAAATATTTTGGACTATGCCTAGTTTGTGTTTACTATGTCCTTACTCTTTTTTAATAAACTTAAGCTCATTGTCACTTTAGAGAGATGTATCTAACATTTTTTATTTTCAACTTTATAATTTTATGATAGGCGCACAAGTTATTGAGCCATATTTTGTACTCTTTCAATGTATATGATTTGGAGTTATACTATGCCATTTTTATGTGAAAAATTCTTGTAGAATAATTATTTCAGTAAGACAATAGGAACAATTCATGTGGGCCTTAACAAGTGCTTCTCATAGAGAGATCCAAATATTTTTCACTATGTCCATCTAAATTTTGCATTATGTTTTGTTTCCAACAATGAAGAGTCAGTGGTCTTCTGTGTCATATATTTTGAGAGGCTTTTGTTCCTATTATTTATGAAAGAAAGCTCAATGGGTTTTAAAAGCTTTGGTGAATTTCCTTAGGTTACCATTTTCCCTAGTTTTCCCCTTTTATCCCTTTTCCAAAAGGAAAGCTACAAAGAGACAACTTCTAAAATCTAGGAGGTTGTTTCACTGGGGACAATTAGCCCCACTCATGTGGAAATTCCCAAATTCCCTTATTTAGGTGTGATCCTATTATGAATCAACAATATGTTTTGGCACACATAGTGGGATATAACTTTCATAGCTAGATATTGGGTGCATTATTCAATATTTTTCAGCCTTGAAGAGGCACGCTTCAAGCACCTAGTGACTATGAAGTTCAAATTATTTAGCTAACTATGTTGGTATGTGCTTGATTCTCTAATTTGAGTGGATTTTTCCCTCTTTCTTTGTCATGGAAAGATATTATGGATAGTGGATATTATGCCTCCCTTGAAAATCTTTTTCTCCCCTTATACTTTTTCATGGAAGGATATTATGGATAGTGGATGTTTACATCCCTTTTCCATAAAAATGCTAGCATTCCACCCTTCCACTAGCAATTCCATGATGTAAATGCTTGTCCCATGCCTACATCATAGCCTTCATGGTAGCCTACAAATGGTTACCAACAACCAAAAGAGGTTTGTTATATCTTTCATTAGCATGATCGCCTTCTTCCCAAACCACAAAGTCTGAGAAAATTGGAAAATATTAGTGTCAAGGAAATATTTATAAATTTCCAAGAACTATTGAGGGCTCTTGAGGAAGAGAAAAAATATCACTAGTGGCAATAAAAAATTGCTTACCAGGCTCAAATCCTATAGAAGAAAGTTGAGGTCCTAATAAAATAAAAAGAGCAGTTTCTTGAAATACATGTTGCTGCTAAGAATGAAAGGACCAAGCAACTAGTGGCTATAGAAGAGGTATAACCAGTCGGTCAAGGGCTTCTAGACAAGGATGTGGAAATTCCTCAAGAACAAGAAGGAAAATATGAAGGTGAAGGGAGGAGAATTTGCAGAAACAAGGCACAAAATAGACAAGGGATGGAGATCAAGAAGATAATTTATTCCCCTCATTTGATGATCTTCCTCAATTTGTAATGCATGAGGTGGAAAGAAGTAAGGAGGTGATGAACAAAGACCAGTTTTGGGATGAGATAAAGGTCTTTTAATGAAAACTTAGCATTGAACCAACATCTTCTTAGCTAGAGGATCATGTTCAACCAGAGAAACAAGAGGAAGTATTTGTCCAATTAGAGGAGTCAACAACGCCAACCCTTGCTAACTAGCAAGAGGTCAGGGAAGAAGATCCTTCAATAGGATGTCCTATCAAACATCTATCTCATATCTATAAGTCACCACTAGTCATATGCAACTCTGAGCATGAAGATACAAGTAGTGGAGAGTTGAAGTGGATTACCCATTTTCTACAAGAGAACAACATTGAAACATGGGTGAGATTTATTTTTCTTAATCTTTGAGAGGCATTCCAACATATTGTTGCATGCCTGTAAGGTCTTCTTTTCTGGCTAGTTGTCCACAAGTATGGAAACCATCAAAGGTTGGTCAGGATGGGAAGCTACTTTAATAATCTAGGTAATGGTTTTATTTAATGTTTGCCTTGTTGGTTAGGTTAGGGTAGGAAAGGGTAGGTAAGCTATTTTTATTTTCCAATAAGTGTTGTTGCACATGTTGCATTCTCCTTAAGGGAATGCATGCTTTAGTTTCTAAATTTCCTCCAAGTGCATGCTTGCACATGTTTTTTACGCCTCCTATTATTTTTTGAGGCAGGTATATTTTTCATGGTTCTCTTTTCATGACTTTATGCCCAATGTTGTAGATGTTATCTACCACACTCTTCTGTTAGGAATAACAATCCACAAGCACAACTGAGAGGGGGAGTGAATCAAATGTAATACAAATTATTAAACTTTAAACTTTATAAACCAAAACTTCAATGCAAATGATAACGCAGTAAATGCCAACACAATAACACAATCCTTATTGTCGAGGAAACCCTTTTAAAGGTAAAACCCCGATGGGAATTAGCACCCACAACTGATATACTGAGAGTTTAGTATCCATTTTAAAAGATTTAGCCCTATTAGAAGCTTATTACAACATTATAGTACATAGTCACTGCTAAAGGATAGACCCTATTAGGATTCATGAGTAACAATGGGCTCACTTCCCAGGCACACTACCCAAAGAAGGTTAAATCCACCCTCAAGGATTAACAATCCGAACAAGTGTATATAATAAATATACAATCTAGTGAACTCTCTGATAGCAACTATCTTTGCTTGGCCATTTCCAATGAATTAATATAATCACAAATTCTACTCTACATTCAATAGCCAATCAAGCCTCACAACTTCCACACTTCTCTATTTTCACATTACTTTGACATACTACTACTACTTCTTTTCAAAAGAAAATATCTCACATATGTACCCTATTACAATAATTGATTAGCTCGGCCAATTACGATTTCTCAATATACAAATAATTACTTAACCCCTTTCTAAGATACACAAGGTACCTAAGACAAGTAAACATCAATTACAATACATCAAATATACTCCAAGATCCACAATCTATGCTCACAAATAATAATACATGCTACATCTCTGAAGTCGGCCCCAAATAGGTCTCCTCTAGAAAACACGCCATAGTTGACATCACCAACAATCTCATGAATATCGATCAACAATGAACATTCCTCAATGTTTCCTCTATCATCCCTAAATATTGCATAACCTGAATCATCTTCACATGTAAGATATACTCAAAACACAAAGACCTGCTCTGTCAAGCATCACTGTCACAGTCCAAAAACTAGTCTTCACTAAAACACTTGTAACATCACCAATATGAAATATTAAGCCAAGAGAACTTAGGAATAAGATCATCACACATCCTTCTTCATATCCTTAACTTGGATCATTCTGATTCATTCGTACAGTGTTCGTACACTTCTGTTAGTCATCATACAATAGTAATAGCCAGTCTGTTTACTCCACAGAAACATATGTTGACATTAGTGACAAAACATGAATGCCAACAACATCAGTAGTACCCAATTCTAATATCATCAAACAGTCTCCCCCTTTGGCATTGATGGAAACATATGGGAAAATCCATCAACCCAAAAGTACTCTCTCTCAATACAATCTTCTCAATATCCTCAAAACAAATCTCCCTAAAATAGTAGGGATTTTCACATAGAATCTCTCCCCCTTTGGAAACAATGGAAAAGGGTGCCATAACTCATCTTTAATCTTCTATAAGGTATAGCTTTTTTAAATCTTCATGTCTAACAACCAGGTGAAAAATCACCCAAATGTGCTCCATAGTGTTCCTACGATCACTCCCCCTGAGGAGTAGATCCATACATCAAGTCAAGAAAATGATATAACTCTGAAAGTCACTGGACCAATGCATGCATGCATCAGTTAATTACCACTGGGAGGGTCTCTCACCCCAAGCATACTTCTGATATATTCAAAATAATCTTTTGGCAAAGGTTTTGTAAATATATCTGCTATATGTTCCTTTGTGCTAATATACTCCGGTCTAATCTCTTTCTCTGTAACCTTGTCCCTCAAGAAATGATACTTAATAGAAATATATTTAGTCTTTGAATGCATTACAAGATTCTTCGACATATTCAATGTGCTAGTGTTATCACAATGGATAACCACTGGAGCTTCAAAAATTATTCCATGTCCTTCAACATTTATTTCATCCAAACAACTTGTGTAAATTTATAGCAGCAACAACATACTCGGATTCTGCAGTAGACTGAGCAATACAATCTTGCTTCTTACTTAACCAAGAAATCAGCCTTTTCCCAAGGAAAAATGCTCCACCACTTGTACTCTTTCTACCATCCACATTACCTGCCCAATCAGCATTAGTGTAAGCCAGTGAAATAAAGTCATCTAATTTTTCATACCATAATCCATATTCTATTGTTCCTTTCAAGTATCTGAAAATTCTTTTTATAGCAGCAAGGTGTGTCTCTTTAGGATCTTCTTGATATCTTGCCACAATTCCAAGTGCATTGGAAATATCTGGTCTGGTGTGAGTTATATATTGTAGACCGCCAATCATCGATCTCTACTTTGTCTGAAAAACACTTTGAGCCTCATCATTACTAGTCAGTTTATAACCAGTCACCATGGGTGTCCCAACAGGTTTACAATCTTCCATTCCAAACTTCTTCGACCATTCTTACCCTGGTTAATTTTCAAACCAAGAAAAAAATTCATCTCACTAATCATTGACATTTCAAATTCATTTTCCATTTCTTTAGAGAAAATTTTAATCATTTTATCATTGCCTCCAAAAATGATATCATCAACAAAAACTTATATGATTAAGATTCCATCTTCACTAGTTCTTAAATATAGATTATTGTCTGCATTACCTTTTCTAAAACCAAGATGAAGTAGATACTTGTCTAGTCTTGCATACCATTCTCTCAGTGCTTGTTTCAATCCATGCAATTCTTTCTTCAACTTACAAACCATGTCTTCATCTTCTGTCAAAGGAAATCCATCAAGTTTCTCTATGTATACTTCTTCTTCCAAATATCCATTCAAGAATATTGATTTCACATCCATCTGATATACTTTAAAGTCTTTATGTGAAGCATAAGAAAGAAATATCTCACATCTTCCAACCTAGCAACAAGAGAAAATGTTTCTTCAAAGTCTATTCCTTCTTGTTGTGAGTAGCCATTACAAACTAGTCTAGCTTTATTTCTTACCATTGTTCCTTACTCGTCCATTTTGTTTTTGAAAACCCATTTAGTTCCTATCACATTTTTGTTTTTAGGCCTTGGAAACAATTCCCAATTATTGTCTTTCTTTATCGGTTCTAGTTCTTCTTGCATAGCTTTAGTCCAAGATTCATATCTACATGCTTCATCAGTAGTTTTTGGTTCAACTTGAGAAATCAAACAAATTTCATCTCTTACATTAGATCTAGTCATCATTCCTTTACTTGCATTACCAATGATTTTATCTTCATGATGGTTCTTCTTAACATACCTTGGAGTCTTAGGAGTCTCAATAAGCTCAATTGATTCATCTTCAATCTCATCATCAACCATCAAAGGTTTTGTAGGTTCAATAGTGACCTTTTTATCTCTACATTTTGTCCATAGTCATACATTCTTTCCTGAATCTGAAAATTTTCATCTATCCACACATTAGTGCTTTCAATAAACTTCCTCAATCTCAGATTGAAACATTTATATGCTTTTCTCTTAGTAGAATAACCAAGGAAGATACTTTCATCACTTCTAGCATCAAACTTCCCTATCTCATCATCTCTTTTGATTTAGCATTTACTTTCAAATATTCTGAAATATTTTATAGTAGGAGTTTGATCAAACCATAATTCATAAGGAGTCTTACTTGTACCTTCTTTGATATGAATTGTGTTCAAGGTGTACACAGTAGTACCAACAGCTTCTCTCCAATGAACATGCGATACATTTCCTTCCAGGAGCATAGTTCTGGCAGCATCTAATATTGTTATGTTTCTTCACTCTACTATCCCATTATGTTGTGGTGTCATAGGAGAAGATGTCGGTTTGAATATTTCATGCTCTTCACAGTAGGTATTAAATAAATGTGAAGTAAACTCACCACCTCTATCTAATCTCAAATATTTTATCTTCAAACTAGATTCATTCTCAACTTTTGCTTTGAATAACTTGAATTTGTCAAATGCCTTAGATTTCTCTCTCAAATATGTAACCCACATCATTCTAGAAAAATCATAAACAAAAAGTATAAAGTACATTTCACCATAATAAGATCTTTCTCTTGTAGGGACCACACATATTTGTATGTACCAGATCCAACCTCCCTTTTGTTGAATAAGATTTTCTTTTAAAATAGCTTCTAGTCTACTTCCCCATAACAAACTCTCTACACATAGTGTTAGATGGTTTCACAATCTTAGGTAGATCTCTTACTGCATTTTTCATACTTGCCTTCACAATGTTATCAAAGTTAACATGAAAAAATCTTCTATGCCATAACCAACTATCATCAACCTTTGCAATAAAACAAGAATCTTCAGATGTATTCAATTCAAATACATTACCTCTAGATTTAGTACCAGATGCAATCAAGTCTCCTAATTTACTTCTGATAGAACATTTCCCATCAATGAATTTAAATTGATAACCTCTATCCACAAGTTGTCCAGCACTCAACAGATTATTCTTAAGTCCATCAACAAGTAGTACATTGTCAGTATTAGTCTTTCCATCCAGAGAAATAGATCCAACTCCAATGATAAGCTTAAGATTATTTTCACCAAATCTAACAACACCACCATCATATATTTTCACACTAACAAACTTATTTTTATCTCCAGTCATATGATGTGAACAACCACTATCTATAACCCATTCATATTTGTTTTCAACACGAGATAATAAGGATTTTTCTTCATGTATAGGTTGATCATCCTTAATAGAAATAAATCTAATTTCATCATAATCAACATCATCATCAGAAATGCCTTCACTAGCATAATAACATTCTTTGTCTTTTGAATACTTTGATTTGTAAAACTTAGGTTTATATTTTGGAACCCTTATAGGACATCGAGATGCAAAATGACCAATCTTGTTACATGAAAAATATTTCAAAGGTAACTTGCCTTCAAATTTACCCTTACCTCTATTTTCTCTTCTAGCGATCAGGGCTACCACTTCATCTAGCTTTCTTTCTTCCTCCTGTATTTGTTCCCATTCATTAACATAGTCTCCAAGTTCGTCTCTCCAGTCACTATTGCTGGTGCTCGCAATTCCAGATAAGGTCTTTTTGTTTCTATGCATAGTTGCCTTGAGTGCTGACTCAAATTTAGGTAAAGAATGTCCCAATTCTGTGACCTTATTAGTAGTTAGCTTTCCAATCAAAATCTCTTTAATGAAGCTTGGTTTCAAAGGTATAATCTCCTCTATAGCTTGTACTTTAGTTTTGTATGCAGGTGTTAGAGATCTGAGTATCTTTGCAATCACTTCTTCCTCACTGTAAGTACCTCCATATTTTCTGATGTCAGTAACCACTTCAGTAATTATCTATGCATATGCCCTAATGTTCTCATCATCTTTCATTTTCAATGATTCCATCTTTGTCTTCCATTTTTGTAGCTTTTCCTATTTTGTAAACTTATCTCCTTCATACAGTGCTTCCAATCTTGTCCAAATTTCATGTGTAGAATCTAAGTCTTTTACTTCAGTGAATTCACCTTCAAAAAGTGCATTGATCAATGATTCCATTGTGACCATATTACATGAAAATAACTTCTTATCATCATCAGTAGATTTATCTAATTCATCTTTAGTCTTTATATTTTCCTTTCTTTTCATGATCATCCAGTAGTCGATTCCCAAACATAGCAAATGTGTTCTCATCTTGTTCTTCCAACTGTCAAATTTTTAGGATCAAATTTTGGAGTATCCTTCCTATAGTAAGTCATCTTCAGGATCACCTCAAGCTTTTAAGCTTTCTCTCTAAGGACCAGTAGCTCTGATACCAATTGTTAGGAATAACAGTCTACAAGCACAACTAAGAGGGGGGTAAATAAGTTGTGATGCATATTATTAGAATTTATAAACCAAAAATTCAATGAAAATGATAAAACAGTAAATGCCAAAACAATAACACAATCCTTTTTTTTGAGGAAACCATGTTAAAGGTAAAACCCCGGTGGGAATTAGCACCCACAAATGATGTAATGAGACTATAGTATCCCTATTAAAATATTTAGCCCTATTAGGAGCTTATTACAACATTAGAGTACATATTCCATGTTAAGGGACATACTCTATTAGGAGTCAAGAGTAATAGTGGGTTCACTGCCCATGCACACTTCCCAAAGAAGGTTAAATCCACCCTCAAGGATTAACAATCTGAATAAGTGTATATAAGAAATATACAATCTAGTGAACTGTCTGATAACAAATTTCTTTTCTTGTTCAGTTCCAATGAAGTACTATAATCACAAATTCTTCTCTACATCCAGTAGCCAAGCAAGCCTCATAGCTTCCATAGTTAGCTATCTTCACATTACTCTCACATACTACTACATCTTTTCAAAAGAAAATATCTCACATATATACCCTATTACAATAATTGATTAGGTCGACCAATTAAGCTTTCTCAATATACAAATAATTATTTAACCCATTGCTAAGATACACAAGTTACCTAAGACAAGTAAACATAAATTACAATACATCAGATATACTCCAAGATTTGCAATCTATGCTCACAAATAATAATACATGCTACATCTCTAATGTCGGCCCCAAATAGGTCTCCTCTAGAATACACGCCACAACTCAAGTCACCAAAAATCTCACGACTATCAATCAACAATGAACATTCCTCAACATTCCCTCTATCATCCCTTAAGCTTGCATATCCTGAATCATCTTCACCATTAAGATATACTCAAAACACAAAGATCTTCTTTGTCAAGCATCACTATCATAGTCTAGAAACTAGTCTTCACTAAAACATCTGTAACATCATCAATATGCAATATTAATCCAAGAGAAATTAGGAATAAGGTCATCACACATCCTTCTTCATATCCTTAACTTCAATTTTTCTGATTCATCTATACAGTATCTGTACACTTCTTTCAGCCATCATAAAATAGTAATAACCAGTATGTTCACTCCACAGAAACATATGTTGACATTAGTGACAAAAAATGAATGCCAAAATCATTAAAAGTACCCAATTATGATATCATCCAACATATTCATCTAGAAAATTATAAAAGAGATCTATTACAGTACAAAAGTGAAGGAGTGAGCAAGGACGAGAAAAAAAATTAAATAATTTTTTTTTAATGTTTTAGTAATCCGTATTTTCAAAGGCCTTCAGAATAGAATTTTTAGTTGAAACTATCATATTTACCTTGACATGATCCATCAAAGGCATGGTGTCAAGGGACTAGATTTGAATCTCTTGAAGACCTTTCCAACAGTGTATGTAGTGTTGAATTTCAAGCACCAAGTAGAAAGTTATGACCCCACTAAGTTGGGGTAATCAATTGTTAAATGGGTTCAATTTCAAGAAATTCCACAATCTCCTCCTTTTCATCATATATTACCATGTACCACATTGCCATTCTTAATATCAAGGGCTCTCAAAATAAATATTCATGCAAGCCCATCAGCTTTCCACGTGTCAGCACCTCACATCTTCAACAAAACTTCAAATAAAGGAATTCCAAAAAAATCCCATCATTATGACATGTGTCACGGTTGAAGTCATGTCAATGATCTTATGGGTCCCACATTCTTCATGATAGGTTTCTCTTTCTCATCTAGAATCCATCTTGAGGAATTTTTGACTTCTAAAAAGTTGTGCCACCTTTTCAATCAAGAGCTGCCTTTGCAGGGACCTTTTTAGAACACTTATTATTTTTGCATGTGCCAGTTTTGTAGAAGCCCTTTTTGGTTGCATTTATGAGCTCCAACTTAGGAGAGCCCTCTTTCCTATATAATCCCAAGGGTGCATTGTAACAAGGGAGTCCCTTTTTTAGATATTTTCTTCTATAGGTGTTTTTCCAGAGTCTTTTGTTCAACACTTTAGAAAAATAATTAGAGAATAGTTATTGTATCATTCTTCAACGTTAGCTTTGTATTCAGATGATCAATAGATGAAATATATTGGATTATGCCTAGTTTTATTTTACTCTGTACTTACTCTATTTTTTTAATAATCTTAATCTCTGTGTCATTTTAGAGGGATGTAGCTATCATTTGTTATTTTCAACTTTTTAAATTTTATTATAGGTGCATAAGTTAATAACCAAGTTTTATACCCTTCCAATGTTTGTGATATGGAGTTATACTATGCCATTCTTATGAGAAAATTTCTCCTGGAATAACTGTTTCATTGAGATAATAGGAATATCTTGTAGGCCTTAATGTGTTCTTCTCATGGAGAGATTCAAATATTTTTCACTATGTTCATTTGATTTTTTCATTATGTTATTTTTCCAACAATGAAGACTCTATGGCGTTCTATAGCCAATATTTTGAGAGACTTATATTATTTTATTTCTGAAAGAAATCTTAAAGGGTTGTGAAAGATTTAGAAAATCACCTTAGGTTACCTACTTCCCTAGTTTTCCCCTCTTTCCACTTTTCCAAAATGCAAACTACAAAGAGCCGATTTTTGAAATTGCAGAGATTGTTTCATATGGTACAATTAATTGATCTCACTCCTTCAAAACTTCCTAACTGCCCTTATTAAGGTGTGAGCCTATTAGGGATCAAAAGTATTTTCCCACAGTCCTGGTGCTCGACATAAATTTCATAGCTGGATATTCGGGGCATTATTTAGTATTTTCAGCCTTGAAGAAGCATGCTTCAAGCACCTGGTGACTCTGTAGTTCAAATTATTTGGCCAACTCTATTGGTATGTACCTGATGCTCTACTTTGAGCGAACCTTCCCCTCTTTCTTTGTCATGGAAGGATATTATTAACAATGAATATTATTCTTCTCTTGTAAATATTTTGATTCTATTATGCTTTATCATAGAAGGATATTATGGATAGTGGATGTTTACACCACCTTCTATGAAAATGATAGAATTCTACCCTTCTATAAGCAATTTCATGCAACAAATGTTTGTCATTCTCCTTCCCCTACACAACCTTCTTGTTAGCCTACAAATGGTTACCAACAACCACGAGAGGCTTGTTATATATCCTATCAGGATGTTCATTGATGCAAAGCTCTCCTCTATTTAGGAAAATTTGATGTGGTGTGACCTTAGGTGTCTTCTCTACACCCAAACTGGATTGAAAGAGTGCTCTACACCTTCAAAAAGATCCTACAACAACTACAAAACACACTATCCTCCTAGTGGATACTAAGTCTTCTTTCAAGAAAGTAACTTATACTTTATTTTAACATAAAATAGGAACCTATATGTTGTAGGGGATGGAAAGTTTCTACACAATTCAAAATTATCTATAAGAGATGATTTGTAACCCTTAAAAGTGCCTAAGAAATCAGACAAGAATTCTGGCTTTTAGGCCTTCCTGGCTTGTAGCCCTATTGAGCGAGTTTTTAGGACTTAGATCAAAAAATTCCTAAAGGAACTATAAAAAAAAGATTAGATGCAGACACCCTTTATAGATTTATATCAACCCCAAAATCATAGACTCCCAAATGGAAAGGAAAGTACCTAATGCTCACTGCTGTAGGAGGCCTAATTAGGCCTAAAAGGGTTGATTTCTTCTAGAAGTCTTCACCAGTCGAACTCCTTAGGAAAGAAACCATTTGTAATATTTAAATGGACCTCTTAAAGACCAAAATCCACCATCAGATTGATTTTTTCCACCCCCAAAGTGCTTCTATTGCTTCATTCTTCTCAAGACTGAACCAAGCACATAGAGATGCTTGGCCTAGGGCTTGCAAGTAAAAATAGGAAATTAATTCCCCTTCTCCCAAGATTTTGGAATTGTAAAATAAATTGAACCTACTTGAATTCACCTAGAGGGAAAGGAATTCCCATGGAGAGAAAGAAAGTTAGGGAATGATTTGTGAAAACTACTTATTCAGGAAGGGTTTCTGTGCACCCGAGAGAGATTTACTTGTATATTTTGATTCTGATCTTAAAAACACTTCAAACTAATTGCATTTTTTCCTTAATACATTCTATAATTAAATTAATCCACTCATTGACTTCTTCCAAATCTTACCAGTTTGTACACATTCAGTTTGTAGATAGAAATTAGGGAAAATAGGGAATTTTTATCGATTTAAAAAAAAACAAGTTACATCCTTTTGTCTTCCACCCGCCTGAAAGGGCTTATTGAAGACTTTTCCCAATGGATCAAAATAATTTTTGAAGGTTGTGACCATTGGGAAGCATTTACAACATTTTTAGCAACTTTTACAAAAGTTGCTTGACAACATTTTCTAGCAATATGTAACTTTTTGAATTTCTCACAAAAGTACATCTTTCCCTTATCAAGACCTAATTCTAAGATTCTAGGGATCATTATTAACATAAAACATGATAAAAAATCCTAAGAACACACCTAGACTATACTAAACACAAAACATGCCAATTGACCATAGTCAAAGCCCAAGGTTTATAAAGACACCAAGGGTGACTAGGCCTTACAGGTTGGCTTATTAAAAAATCTTGAAATGATCTTGATGACCCTTAGGCATGGAGGCCCTTGGGTGAATCCTTTGAAGACCCTAGGAAGATGATTTCTTTGAAGAGTGGAGGGAAGGTGCTCCTGCATCATACTCCCTTGTTTTGAAAACTCAAGTTCCACTTGAGAGCAATTGTTGAAAAGAAGTTCCATGCTTGTGAATACACTCTTCACTCATCCATGTAGCATCAATGTTAGGTATCCCCTTCAATTTAACCAAGTAGTCAATGTAGGTCTTCTTCCTAGTTTGTTTGAAAACTTTGGAGTCAAGAATATTCTCCAACTGTAATGGTTGGCTTGGTGGCAAGTCCTTTATCTATTCTGCATGTGTATTTTCATCATCCCGCAAAGAGTGATTAGATCCTGTATCACCCTTAAAAGGCGTGAGATCACAAATGTTAAAATAGGTGAAATAGAAAGAGTTGGGTGTAAAGAAATCTCATAGGCATTGTCGCCAAATTTATGAAGTATTTGGCAGGGACCAATCTTCTTCTTCTATAATTTAGTGTGCCCCCTAGGTAGCCTTTCCTTGTTCAGGTATGCCCATATTTGATCTCCTTATTTGAAAGTCACATATCTCTTCTTCTTATCTGTCTACTCTTTGTACTTTGTAGTGTTCTGATTCAATGTATCCCTAACTTGATCATGAATTTGTTTGATCCATGCAGATAAATCTTCACCCTGTGCACTAGTTTTAAAGTCACTTGGTAAGTCTCTCAACTCTATGACTCCTCTTGGATGAAGTCCATGGGTCACTTGGAATGGTGTCTTCCCTGTTGACCTGTTTACTGAATCATTGAAAGCAAATTTTGCTTGAGAAATGATAGTATCCCAAGTCTGTCCATACTATTTTTTTAGACACCTTAGAAGGTTGCCTAATGATCTGTTTACATTTTCTATTTTCCCATCTGTTTGTGGATGGTATGCAGAGATGAAAGACAAATTTGTCCCGAAATTTTTCCAAAGGGTTCTCCAAAAATGCCCTTGGAATTTCACATCTCTGTCTGAGATAATGGATGTTGGAAATCCATGAATCCTGACTACCTCTTTGAAGAACACGTTAGCAATATGAGAAGCATCACTAGAAACTTTACAAGGAACAAAATGAGCCATTTTACTAAATCTGTCAATAATAACAAAGATGCTATCAAATCCTTGTTTAGTTCTTGGAAGTCCTAAGACAAAGTCCATACTCACCATGTCCCATGGTTTTGTAGGAATTGGGAGTGGTTGATAGAGACCCTGATTATTCCTAACTCCTTTGGCTCTTTGGCAAATAGTGCACATCTCAACAAATTTTCTGACATTAGTGAGTAGTTTAGGCCAATGATAGTTTCTCCTAATGATTTCAAGTGTCTTGTCAATCCCAAAATGACCCTCTAGTGTGCCACAATTATTTTCTCTGATCAAATTTTCTCTCATGGAGCATTTAGGAATACTGAGGTGATCCCCTTTAAACAAAAGACCATTCTGCAATAAATATTCTGAATAAGTAGTGTTTAATGCATCTGAGAGAGTAGAGCAAACCTTGTAGATATCACCAAAGTCTGAATCATCCTTGTATAGGTGCTTGAGGGCATCAATTCCCATGCTTTATGTGCGTATGAAATTGTGTTAGAAACCTGCAGGTGCAAACACACACTTCAATGATCCATTATGAGGTTAGCATATTAGAAAATGACAAAAGCATAATACTGAAATGCCCAAGGCTAACCGACATCGGCTCATTTCCTTCTAGTAGGCAGGAGTTTGAATCTTTCTCTCAGGTCATTGCAAGAAACAGTGACTACACCTGTTCTAAACAAAGGATTTTGAAATAGCTAAAATGATATGATTCTAAATGGTATGCAAATATTTTTGTTCTTTTCAAAGCCCAAATTAAAAATGCTCTAGATTATGAAGTTTTCATGCAACTAAAAAAAATTAACAAATCTAAGTAATTGAAACTAAGAATGCAAGATGCTTGAATGCTTGAATGCCAAAAACAGTATAATAATGATAGCTAAAATTGGGTCATTTGTGAAGGAAATGAAGCTCTTTTTTATAGAAAATCTCTCCCAAAATTGACGGTCGAGATTAGAGGAAATGAGTGGCTCAAATTCGATTTGAGGAAGCACAATCCATGTGCAAGCAATTTGATTGGTCGGAAGATTCAGTCTTTTTGGAAACTTTCAAATTGATTTTTTAGTTAACAACTTTATTCCCAAAATGATAAATAGATAGGATTAATTTAACTAAATAAAAAAGATTTGTTTCCAAAATGAGAAAAGATAAGATTAAAACAATTGAATAAAACATATTTATTTCCAATTGATAAAATATAAGATTAAATCAATTGAATAAAATAGATTTATTTCCAAAAATCAGTTGATGACATCATATGCATTTTTAAAGATTTAATTGATTTAAATGCATATTTTAATTCAAAAAAATAGTTGATGACATCATATGCATTTTTAAAGATTTAATTGATTTTAAATGCATATTTTGTTTTTATTAATTAATTTAATTCCTTTTTGATTTTTACTGACAATTTAGTAATTTTATTTAATTAATATATTAGAATATTAATTAAATAATTAACATAAGGTTTATTTGCCAATGTATTGTATTTTAGGAATTAATTAATTAATCAAGTGTGATGATTGATTAGGACCTAGGGTTTAGGTCAGATTAGCTTGCATTTGATGAATTGCCTATTTGGTTTAGGACTTAGAATTATCAAGATTAGGGTTTCTTGATATGAGACTAAGATTAGGGGTCTAGGGTTTAGGTGACCATTTTTAGGTCATTACATTCTCCCCTCTTTAAATTGATGTGAGATCAGCGCATTGATTCAAAGACCTGTTAGTGAGAAGACCCAGAACAGTTTGATTTGAAGCGATGAAACCATTCTTTTGAAGAAGAAGACTGACTATGAGCTTGATTGGATGAAGATCGATCAAAAGATATAAACATAATGCTTAGTTTGATTTGAAGCGATAAAACTGAACATCTGTGAGGAACTCTTAAACCTTTTGATTGGTTGGAACGAATAACCAGTTTGATTTGAAGCGATGAAACTGATTATCGTTAAGAGATTTGATTAGCAAGCAAATTGACTTGATTTGAAGTGATGAAGCCAATTGGATCAATGTATCTGGTTTCAATAATGAATAGCTCGTATAAGACCGATCTTGTCTAGTTTCGAGTGTGTTCACCACTATATAAGACCATTGATTAGGTTGCCTTTGATTTTAAGATGATCTCAACTTGATTTGATGCGATGAAGCTGAGATGCCCCAAGCGATGGGGTTTTGATTGAAGATGTGATCACTGGAATGTTGATGTCCTCATCCTGCCCCCTCAGGAGAGAAATTGAAATATGGCTTGGTGCCCCAGTGATGAGAAACAACTCAATTGATAACATGATGCAAGAAGAAGCTGATCTGATTAGAAATAGGTCCCATGTGGTTAGGAAAAAAGATGTACTTGATGAGAGGTCCTATTTGAGAAAGATTGACCAAAAGTAAGATACATGGATTGATTAGAAGAAAAGCATGAGAGATTTCCATTGGTTGTGCAAGTAGTCAGCTGTAGATTTTGATTTCGATCCTGAAAATAGAATCAGGATAGTTGATTTAGCAAGGGGTGTCAAGTTTATGCCTAACTGACAACTTGACAATGAGAAGAGTGATCGATAAGAACCTCAAATCCTTCACATTGGAGATAGATATCGATATTATATAGATTTCAACACTATGAAAATGCAGATGCAAGACTAACATGAATGCAACCTAAGGTGTAGTCACTGAACCTTTAGCAGTGAAAATTTTCATCATCGAGCATTTTTGGAACATCAGAGTCGATACAATCCTTACTGGTACCACTGTGACCATAAGAATATGAATATGACTTTCATCAAATAAGATATGGGAAACTAACGTAAGCATCGAGGTACAAAAGCCAAGATGACCTGAATGTTGTTTCTAGTTGATGTTGCAAGAGTACACTAGTATCGAGGCATTCAAAGCCAAGATAACCATGAGTGCGATCTTGCGTAAACAAATAGAGCAATAACAGTCAAGGAGATAGGTTCGACCTCACCTTGGCGTACAAATAAACAAGATTAAAGGATGTGAGGCTTTTCCACCTTGATGCGGGAGATCTTATCACATAGACCCAATTTATTTGATGTTGCTGGATCATCGAGACCACACCAACAAGCAGTAGACAAAGAAAAGATTAAAAAAAAATTAATGAGAACATGCAGCATACAAAGAGAAGTTCAGCATACGTCAGCCAGTTTCAAAGTTTTCAGATGTGTATATGTATGAGGTGTTGAGAAACACCGTCGTTCTTGTGAGTGTGATGTGTTTGATTGCTATCGATCTGTTGTTTACATTTGCAATATCCAATGTGTGTTGAGAAACACAGATGTATCCAAAGATAGTGTTAAGAAACACTGTTGATTGTTGTGTTGAGAAACACCTGCTTGTGTCAGTAGCGAGTTGTCATTCGGAAATGACAAGATTACTGACTCTGGTGTAAACCAAAGATGTGATCAAATTTGGGGACCCATGCCCCTAGTAGAAAATGACAATGACTGACTTGAATCATACTGCGAGGACAAATCCGATTTGATTGCCCCTAGGTTATGACTCTAGATCGGTTCCAAGCCAGGAGGGTTCTCAGAAGAACTGAAGTGTTCATTCTCAAGAAAGATCACATTGGTTTGCCCCCAATGTCTAGCAAGGTGTAGGACGCTGCAGATGGATTAGAAAGTTGATGGATGAGGTGAATAGACAATTATGGATGAAGAGGGTGAATGCAACCCTCAAAGACAGTCTCCTCAAGATTACCCAAGCTAGGGAAAAAAGAATATAGCAATGTAGGCTCATGGAGCGGTGATGGATAGAATATAGGATAATGACCTGATGTCATGAAAAGAATGTGGTCCAAAAGATTGGACATGTCAAGAGACTTCTAAGAACTTGTTTTTCAATTTTGATCAAGACCAAGGGGTCAATTAGATATGATATAGCTATGATAGCGCAATCGAGATAAGGGGTGATGGAGGTATAAGTGAATGTTTTGGATTATAGCATGAATGCTCAGAGATAGGAAGGATGGGTTTGGGATAAGAAAGATCATGATAGGGTGAAATGGATGAGAGAAAGGGAATAGGCTGATGGAAAGGATAATGAATGTCAGGATACATGATGCTCATGGATATGCTCAATCTTGTCAAGATCACCGAAAGGAACATGGATGCTCATGGGCTAGTTGGATGTAAGATATGGTGGATAGGATGACCTGGAAGGAACTTGCCCCCAAGTGAAGAGTGAAAATAGGAGGAATTATGCATGACGTCAGTTTTCTAATTTTTCATCATGGTACTTATCCAAGGCACCACAAGAAGTGGTTTTTACCATAGGACGGATTGATTTATCTTTACTTTTTCTACCAAGGTGCCTATTTACTAGGTTTTCACCAAGGCACTTTTTCTTTATTTCTTTTTTTTTTGTACTTTTGATTTTATGGAGGAACTTTAGCTTCTTTCTCTTTGGATAGTGCTCCTTTGAAAGATATGATATGATAGGCCAAGGCCGTTGAAAGTATGCTCAAGGATGCTGATAAGGTGATGGAAGGGAATGAAATGGAGGATAAGGGAGATGGTAGCCAAGGATTTATGTGAGGGATTGGATAAGAGGGATGGAAGGATATGGGATGTATGGGTAGTAGGTAGGTGTGGGACATTGGATAAGGTATGGTGATAAGATCATCATTGACACACCCCTTGAAGGGTAGTGGACAAATGGAGGAAAAGTGGATGGAATAGCTCGAAACTTTGATGTATGAGCAGATATGGATCTTGGTATACAAGGACCTAAGATGGATGAAGTATTCAAGGTAATGGATTTTGGGACAGGAGGACCCAAAATAGAGTTAGAAGATGGGAAATGTTTAGATGGAGATGAAGTGGAAGAATTTGGAAGCTTGGAAGCCAACTTGGACTTTTCCTTTTTGTTCAAGCCTTTTAAGAGAGACTTGGGAATCCACATAGCTTTTGATTTTTCTTTTCTTTTGGATGATTTAGAACACAATTATTCCATGATGGATTTAGGAACCCATATTTTCTTTGATATTATTCTTTGCTCGGATTTAGAATGCAATTCTTCCATGATGGATTTAGGAACCCATATTTTCTTTAATATTGTTATTTTCTCAGTGGACCTTTGCAGTCTCTTGAATATTTCCTTTTTCTTTGTAGTCACATGTTGATTAGATTGGACATAATGATCTTCATATGTATGTGGATTCTTGTATTTTTTATTTCTTCGTTGCTCATCCAAATTGCTTCCAAAAGTCTTGGGAATTGTGGATGGATAGGGCTGATATGACTGGTTCATATGGATGGGTTGATAGGGAGATTTCAAGGATGTATGTCTTTGTTGATCTTGATAGGGGATAGGGTAAGTGGATGACAAACTAGTAGTGATAGGCATGTTGGATGTAGGGATATAAGGACCCAATATAGATGGAAGGTTTGAAGGTTTTAGCCTTGGAATATAAGGACCAAGGATGGATTTGGAGGATAGTGAAGGATGATGCTTACATTTGAATGGAGGGAGATAAGGTGTGGAAGGGATATCAACATCTTTAGAGTGAGTTGCATGACCAAGGATCTTCTCTTTTGAATTCACCTTTATATCAACAGGTGTATGAGCAGCTTTGATAGGATCAATTGCAATAGGAGCAGCTGAAGCTTGAGAGGATTTATTTTTCTGCAAGGGATTTGGAAGAATGATGGTTTCTTGAGGTGGATATGGAGGAGCATGACAAGGATCTTTAGATGGTGTACAAAGGGTACCTTTCTCTTGATTTTCAATAAGCCCATTAGAGATGGTGGAAAGGATATCTTGATCTTTCTTAGGAGATGGATAAGATATAGGAGATGTAAGAGTTTCTTCTAGGAAGAAATAGAAGGGGATGATAGAATCATCATGGGAATTTTGAGATATGTGACTTTGGTCAACCATTGGATAAGGATGGAGGGTGTCTTGATCTTGATCATTAATGATATTTGTTTCTTCACATTTGGGATTGCCCTCTTGACATGGAGCCACTTCTAAGGACAAGGTGGGAGTTTTGATCTGCACGAGGGATTCTTGAGAGGCTAATGGAGTATCATTTTGAGTAGGCATGATAAGCGTTGAAGCACATGGACACTTTGGGTCTATAATCTTTGAAGCTTGAGAAAGACTTGTAGTCATATGTTGATTATCTTGGATATCTTTTAGAGGTAGTCCTTGAGGGTAGACATAGTCATCATTAGGCTCATTCTTTGATAGAGATGGTGTGGTTGGTTGTGAAGCTTTAGGAGATGAAGGAATGGTGGAAGAAGTAGATGTGATATGTGAACCATTGCTAGACATGGATTCCTGATATTGATCATGCTTGAGATTAGCATCTTGTTCTTCTTTAGATAAATCATTAGGATTGTCCGGTTCAATTATGTCATCATCAAGAAGATCCTAAATTTTATGTTTCAACTCCATGCAAGATGAAGTTTTATGCTCATTGCTTCGATGATATGCACAATAGGTACTCAAAAATTTCAATCCATGTGATGTGACTTGAGGTAATGTAATGAGATCATGCTCAAGAAGTTCTTCCAATACTGATTCATAAGATTGTCCTAAAGGAGTGAAGTCCCTCTTGCATTTAACCCAAGGTTTTTCTTTCATGATGTGACTAATCCCTTTGGAGGAAGACTTCGTGGTGTTTTCAGCAGCTTTTAAGGCTTTGGAGCCACTCATTTGATAATGATCAAATAGAAAAGGATAGATTGATCTTGATGAGGATTTGTTGGATTGTGTATCCTTTTCCCCCTTTAATTCTTGGATTTCAGATTGCATAGTTTGAAGTTGTTTTCATAAAGCTGCCATACAAATCTCTTCTTGCACGTTGTTAGGACCATAAGGTTTAGCCCATTTTCTTTTAGACATTGTAAGATTGTCTTGATGCGCTTGCATAGAAGATTGAAGAGAAGGTATGATGAATCAATTGATTGACTGACAGGTGTTGAAGTGATATCTAAAATGTTGATTAGGTCCAAGATAAGTTCTAGTTTGCATAGGCATAAGATAAGTTGATTCGCTTGACTGACACTGTGATGATACCTAAAGTGTTATCCAAGTCCAAGAACAAAGAGACCAAGATATAAATGTCCAACTGAGAAGGAGATAGAAAAAGACTCTAATCTTGAGTCAAGGTTAACAAACCTGTTCTCACAACTTAGAACAAGGACAGCACAGACAAAGATGATAAGATTGAACTAAGGACTTGGTCAATTAGACAAGTGTAACAACATTAGATTACAGATAGTGATAGGTTGGACTAACAATAGATTACAGTTGCATGTGAACTAGCAGAAGCCTTATGACAACGCAAATTCTAGAACAGACTAAATGTAGTAGGATAGACTGATGAAAGACCAAGTTTTGACAAGTTTTTGAAACAAATTTGACAGAGTTTTGACAGAATTTCGATAGAGTTTTGGCAGAGTTGAAGTTTCAGACAAGACAAGATAGGCAAATATCCAAACTTTACAATTTTCCAGATCATTTGATTGTTGTTGTTGTTTTTGTTTTAGTAAACATTCACGCAAAACACATCATGGAGATTGTTTGTTGTAAAAAAAAATAATAGGCACACCACAATCCTAGGTAAGCCAGGGAAATATTTGTTGAATTCCCACTGGATACAAAGTTCAGCCACACCTACTCATAGCGGACAACTTAGAAGCTTGGAGGCACAGGCTCCTCCTTACAGTGCACTCACTTCTCAAGCACACCAAGCTTCGAATCCCAAGGGAATCACTTCCCAAAGGTTTGTTGTCTCTACTAAGAGCCGTGAAAATGTGGGACGTCTTAGTCGGTCTCTCACCTTCTGCGCCAATAGATAGAGGGTTTTTGGTCACTAAAACATAGTTTGTAGTCAAGGCATTCGTTCAGGTGGCTATACATGTGGTAGATTAGCTCTGTTAAGGATGCCTCCTAGCCTGCAAAAGTTACGTTCTGTAGGTTTTATGCACCATGAGGGTACTGAGGGGGATCTTCTATCAGCGTAGCGAAATCGACACTTGTTCACTATGAGATTAATCACAATGATATTTTTTATATACCGGTTTGGAAGGGCTTGGCTTTAGCCTGTTACTGGTTGGGTAATCCACTCTCATTGGCTCTATTAAAGCACTCGGGAGGTAGCCACGCTAAAAGAATTATATGATTTTCTCTTACAACCAAGATCCATGAGGGAAAAGGGAGAGGATACGTTCATATAATTCTTAGGATTACAATCTAAAAGACACTTCAAACACATAAGAAAATGACAATAATGTTTTTGGATTTTTGATCATCCCAAAAGGGCGAGAGCATAGTTTCCTGACATCATTTCCATTCCTAAAAATACCAAATAGAAGTTCATTTTAGAAGTCTTGCATGTGGGTTCCTATTTTAATAAAACAAAACAAAATGTAAGCACAATGTTTAGCGTGCTATTGAGCAAGGCAACTTGAAAGATGATTCATTAGTAGTCTGTGTTTTTAGTCTTCTTTTTAAACACCCTGCAAACCACTGTTAGGCTGTAATCAACAAGATAAGTCAGAGAAAAACAAAGACAAATATTAGTCAGTGTTAGAAAAATCAAAAAATCAAAAAATCTGATTGCATATTCAGAAACTAGACAAAACATTATGCACTTTCAAAAAAAATTGCACTAAAAAATGTTACCGCATGAGCCCGTACAAGGCTTTGGAAGCTGCAAAACAGAGGATTAGACAGGTACAGTGATGAAAAACTACAATTTTTGATAAATCTGTGACTAAAATCTAGAATCTAAGAAAACCCTAGAAATCTTCAGACAATTCTACCCAAAATATAAAAAAAATTGCACTCAATTTGGACCTAAAACAAGCAAGATATGATTGTTTAAAGTTAGACTGCAAATTCAAAAAGCTCAATGGTGAAGGCTAAAGATTTTTCAAACCTTGCTGACATCATCAACCTGTGAGCTTAAATTTGATGATTTAGTGGCTATCACTGAAGGCCATGCAGAATGATGGTTTGACTGCCGTCAAATTTAACATAGTAAAAAAATTAGCTTTTTTTTTTATAAAAAAAAAATTTAGATTTTTTTTCAAAAAACCTGTCTCGGGCTGCGTGCATAAAAATTTGAAGTCTGCCTTGATTTCTGTGCAACAGGTTGTACGGCCTCCTTGGGAATTTTTTTTGCCACAAATTCAACTTTTGACAAGTATAGGCATGTTTATAGTCGTTTTCAACCAAAATTACGATCTAGACGCAATGGTGGAGTCAGATTTGGCTCAAAAGGAGATTTGAGTAAGAATTGGCTCAAAATGATATTCGAGCCCCATGGTGGGCACTAGAAATGTGCATGTGAAATTGTGTACCTATTCCTGTAGTTGCAAACACACACTTCAATGAACCATTACGAGGTTAGCATATTAGAAAATGACAAAAGCATAATATTGAAATGCCCAAGGTTGACCGACATCGACTCATTGCCTTCTAGTAGGTAGGAGTTTGAATCTTGCTCTCAGGTCATTGCAAGAAATAGTGACTACACCTGTTCTAAACGAAGGATTTTGAATTAGCTAAAATGATATGATTCTAAATGGTATGCAAATATTTTTGTTCTTTTCAAAGGCCAAATTAAAAATGCTCTAGATTATGAAGTTTGCATGCAACTATAAACAATTAACAAATCTAAGTAATTGAAACTAAGAATGCAAGATGCTTGAATGCCAAAAACAGTATAATAATGATAGCTAAAACTGGGTCCTTTGTGAAGGAAATGAAGCTCTCTTTTATAGAAAATCTCTCCCAAAATTGACAGTCGAGATTAGAGGAAATGAGTGGCTTAGATTCGATTTGAGGAAGCACAATCCATGTGCAAGCAATTTGATTGGTCGGAAGATTCAGTCTTTTTGGAAACTTTCAAATTGATTTTTCAGTTAACAACTTTATTCCCAAAATTATAAATAGATAGGATTAATTTAACTGAATAAAACAAATTTATTTCCAAAATGAGAAAAGATAAAATTAAATCAATTGAATAAAACAGGTTTTTTTTCCAATTGAGAAAATATAAGATTAAATCAATTGAATAAAATAGATTTATTTCCAAAAATCAGTTGATGACATCATATGCATTTTTAAAGATTTAATTGATTTAAATGCATATTTTAATTCAAAAAAATAGTTGATGACATCATATGCATTTTTAAAGATTTAATTGATTTTAAATGCATATTTTGTTTTTATTAACTAATTTAATTCCTTTTTGAATTTTATTGACAATTTAGTAATTTTATTTAATTAATATATTAAAATATCAATTAAATAATTAACATAAGTTTTATTTGCCAATGTATTGTATTTTAGGAATTAATTAATTAATCAAGTGTTATGATTGATTAGGACCTAGGGTTCAGGTTAGATTAGCTTGCATTTGATGAATTGCCTGTTTGGTTTAGGACTTAGAATTATCAAGATTAGGGTTTCTTGATATGAGACTGAGATTAGGGGTCTAGGGTTTATGTGACCATTTTTAGGTCATTACACTTTGGACCTGTACTTCTTCAACCAAAATCACTCTTCTACTACGAACATCTACAACTTTGTTCAAGGTTCCTTTCTTATGCTTTATAGAGAATGTGAATGCTTGTATTTGTTCAACCCATTTCATGTGCCCTGCAACTTAACTTGTCTTGATTGTTAAGAAATCTTAATGCATGATTATCTGTAAAAAAAATAAATTCCTTTGGTAGCAAGTAGTGCCTCCATTTCTTGAGGGCTTGAACCATAGCATAAAGTTCTAGGTCATATGTACTATACTTTTTCTTGGATTCATTCAATTTTTTAGAGGAGAAAGCCACTGGTCTTCCATCTTGGCTAAGGACTGCACCTATGGCTAGATTGCTAGCATCTGTCTCTACTGTGAACAACTTGTTGAAGGTAGGTAGTGCCAAGATAGGATATCATGCTACTCTTCCCTTCAAATACTCAAAATCTTCATTTTCTTGGGTTGTCAACTGAAATTTGATTTTCCTACCACCTTTGATGGTATCAAGTAGAGGTGCACATATATGACTGAAATTTGTGACAAATTTCTTATAAAAGGTAGCCAATCCATGGAAGCTCCTAACTTCTCCTGGTGTTTTTTGCGTTGGCCAATTGATGATAGCCTCTACCTTTTCAGGATCCATCTTCAAATTGCCCTTGGAGATGACAAAACCAAGGATGTCAACTCTTGTTACATAAATGCACATTTTTCTGTTGACGACAATTATTCAATTATGTATTTTCATTGATGTTTACACAAATATAGTGATGTTACACAAATGTCTATACCCAAACCGAGCACAGTCAGTGTATGCCAAGTTCTCTCAGGCATTAAAGGAGACCAAATTGATTTTTAGTTCTAACTGAGTTCACTTGGGCATTACAATATTGGTCAGGCATTGAAGGATTTTTGTATTAACTGAGCTATGCTTTTAGTGTCAGTCGACTAACAACAGTTTACATTTTATGGTTAATTAGTTATATGCAGTCGACAGACTTAAGTTTTATTATTTATTTGGAAGGTTATTCAAGATGAATTGACAAGGCTTATCACATATATATAAGGTCAAGTGTGGATTGAATGTGTGAGAGAAGAGTATGTGTGAATTTGTGATATGAAGAGTGAAGGCGAAATCAGATGGGGTTCTTATTAAGGAAAGAACATACAGAGCTGTAATAGAATATCTGATCAGTGAGGATCAAGTTATTAAGCCAGACATAAAGATCTAAATCAAAAAATATAGTTGCTTCAACAAATAGGTCAATCCATTATTACTCTCTAACAATTGTAGCAATGATCCAAAACTCTTTACAGAGTAGACTTAGCAGTCTTTTGTAAATCTTCTCTCAAAGTGACATTTTAGCATTGAAGTGTTTGAAGACCTCTAACAAGGCCACTCCTTACAGGGTGATTAAATCCTCTAACAGGGTCACACCTAACAGTGTGCATTGTAACCTTTAACATGGTTGGCCCCTAACAGGGCTCACTTCAGAAGAGTGAAAAATAGTAACTAGTTGCAATTGGTGGTTTTTCCCATATTGGGTTTCCACGTTAAATATTTTTTTTATCTATGTACATGTTATTTTCTTTATTGTTTATGTTTCTGCAATTAACCACTAAAGTATAATCATAGTTTAATATCTTAATATTTTCTATGTTAACCGAGTGACAATATAATATATGTGTTAACTGAGAAACAGTGATCCGATTGATTAAGACATCTAAGGGACTTGGATTTGTTTTTGTGGTAACTGATTCACCCCTCCCCTCTTAGTTACTCAACTCATTTATAACAATTGGTATCAGAATTGTTGGTGCTTTCAGGAATGGTTTAAAGGCCTAAGCTAAAGATCATAGACGTCTTATAGAAGGGAGATCCCCAAGCTTAACAAAGAAAACTTCACTGCATGGAAAAATTTGATGAGGCTACATCTATCTACTATTGGAGACACTAGTTTGAAATTCCTAGATCACAAGTATGTGGAACCGCCAAGACCTATGCTTGTGGATCAGATGATGGACATGCATAATCATAACATAATGATGATTGATATAGCTTCTTCACTCAGCTATTCCAAATATGATGAAGTCAAAGACTGTCCTACTGCCTACAATATGTGGAAGAAACTACATGATATACATGTAGGAGATGACAATGTAAAGAGCGCCAAAGAAGAAAGTCTCAGAGGTCAGTTTGATTAGATGAAAATGAAAGAAGGATAAGACATTACAAAATACAGTGAAAGAATCAAGAAAAGTGGCAGTGCCATCAAAGCTATTGGTGGAATAATTGAAGACAAAATAGTGGTTAGTAAGGTATTGAGAACTTTAATTCCTATCTATGCTATTAGAGTTTTAGCTATTCAAGAGATGAGGTACAGTAATGATATAACTCTATATGCATTGGTTGGAAGGCTTACAACTTTTGAGTTGGACAATTTTGACAATTATTCTCCTAATCCTAGCAATTTTGAGTCTGCATTCAAAGCTAAATTAAACCTTGGTACGATGGATAGAAACTCAAAAGGAAAATAGATTGACAGTGATAGTGATGATGATTCTGATGATGAGGATATGGAAATCATTGAAGCATTACTTGCAAAGAGAGATTCCAAAGGAAATTACAAAGGAAGAATACCATTGATTTGCTTTTCATGTAATGAGATTGGTCACATTGTTGCTAAGTGTCAGAACAAAGAAGAAAAAGATGAGAAAAATTTCAACAAGTACAAAGGCAAGAAAAATTTCAAGAGTTACAAAAGCTATAAGGACAAAGGTAAGACATCTTGTTATACTGCAAAAGATTCTGATAGTGATGAAGATGAAGATGAAATGGTTTACATTTCTATTAAAGATGAGTCAGAAAATGAAGATAATGAAAAGACTGCACTTTATTCTCATATTAGCAAGAATGACACTTGAATAATTGATAGTGATTTTTCTCACCACATGACTGGTGATAAAACCAAATTTGAACATCTTGAGCATTATGATGGTGGGAGTGTCAGTTTTGGGAATGATGAACCTTTCTATGTGAAAGGTAAAGGTTGTATTTCTCTAACAGAAGGAATCAAATGTGATAATGCTTATTGGGTTGAAGGACTAAGGCATAATCTACTAAGTGTGGCACAACTGAATAACATTGGTTTCAAGGTAGAATTAATGAATGGTAAGGCCAAGCTCCTGGATGGTAAGGGAAACCTAGTTGGAACTGGCAAGGAAACAAAAGGTAATCTATTCTATCTTGATCTCACTGAAAGTTAATGTTTTATTGCACAAGTAGAAGAAAGCTGGTTATGGCATAAAAGGTTATGTCATGTAAATTTTGATAACCTGGTCAACATAATCAAGAAAAAAAGAGTAAGAGGTATTCCTATTATGAAGAAACGTGAATGAGTAATATGCAAACAATGTCAAATTGGGAAGATGTGCAAGACTAGTTTCAAGAGAAAGAATTACAATACTGAAGAAGTCTTGGAGTTAGTCCATACTAATTTGTTTGGACCAATTGGAACAACAAGTTATACAGGTGAGAAGTATTTCATTCTATTTGTTAATGACCATTCTAGAATGATGACTGTTATGTTTCTCAAAGAAAAATTAGAAGCTTTTTCAGAAGTTTAAGTGGTACCTTGCCAGAGTTGAGAAGGAAACATGAAAGAAACTTAAATGCTTAAGATCTGAAAGAGGAGGTGAATTCATTTCCAATGATTTCAATGAATTTTTCAATGAAAGAGGAATCAAGAGAAAAGTATCTTCCCCAGGTACACCACAACATAATGGGATAGCAAAAAGAAGAAACAAATCTATTATGGATTGTGCTAGAACCTTGATGATTGAAAAGAATGTTGCTACCAAATACTAGAAGGAAGCCATCAACACTACAATTCACACCTTGAACCGAGTTCAACTGAAGAAAGGTACTGAGCAGACACCTTTTGAATTATGGTATGGCTATAAACCCAATGTTCCTTATTTCAAAGTATTTGGAAGTAAATTTTACATCTTGAAGGAAGAAAGAAATGGAAAATTTGATGTAAAAGGTGATGAAGGTATATTCCTAGGTTACTCCTGTAAAAGCAAAGCATATAAATGTTTGAATCTTACTAATCATAAATTCATAGAAAGTGTACATGTAAAGATTGATGAGTTTGCAGAGAGAAGTGAAGAAAAGAGCAGTAAAGAGCCTGAGAACTATAGAAACTTTGTGTATTATGAACCTGATACTATACCTAAGACACATGCAATGGTAATTGGACAACAACCATGTCAACCATTGAATTCATAAGCACAAAGATTGTTGTAACCTATGCAACCTGAGCTGCTAACTGAAGAAACCAAGTCTCAGACTGAAGAAACCAAGTCTCAGACTGAAGAAACCGAGTCACAGACAGAGGGAACCGAGTCGCAGACAAAGGCACCCGAGTCTGAGATAGAGGCACCCAAGTCACAGAAAAAGGTGCCCAAGTCTCAAACAATAGAAATCAAGTACCAATTGGAAGAGAAGAAAAAAATATTTGAACATGGTGAACCAAGTGGATCAAGCCCAGAATCAAAGAGGAAGGAACCTGTACTTGCAAAATATGTCAGAAGGCATCATGCACCTGAGAAAATAATTGGAGATCAAACAGATGGTGTAATGACAAGGAACAAAATTAAAGGCACATGTTTGCTTAGTGAAATTGAACATAGATCTATTAAAGATGCATTGAATAATGAAAGTTGGATAGAAGCCATGAATGAAGATATTGAGCAGATAGAAACCTGGAATCTTGTACCTAGACCAAAAGACAATAATGTGATTGGTACTAAGTGGGTTTTCAGAAACAAGATGAATGAAAAAGGTGAAGTTTCCAGAAAAAAAGAAAGATTAGTATGTAAAGGTTATGCTCAAGAAGAGGGTATTGATTATGGAGAAATTTTTTCTCCTGTTTCAAAACTTGAAGGAGTCAGAACTCTTCTAGCATATTTTGCACATAAAGGATACAAGGTATATTAAATGGATGTAAAATCTACATTCTTGAATGGAATTCTTGAAGAAGAAGTCTATATTGAGAAACCTAAAGGTCTTGTTGATACTAACAAAAGGAATATGGTTTACAAACTGCACAAATCCTTGTATGGACTAAAGCAAGCTCCTAGAGCCCGGTATGAAATATTGCATGGTTACCTAGTAAGTATTTGATTTCAGAGAACTAATGACAATAGTAGCTTGTATATCAAAGAAGGACCTCAACAAAAGATACTATTAGTTGAGATATTTTTTGATGATATACTGTTTACTGGGTGTGATGATTTATGCAAAGCATTCTTCGAAGCTATGAGTAAGGAATTTGAGATGTTTATGTTTGGTGAAATCAAATTCTTTGTTGGTTTACAAGTTTATCAGATGAAGGATGTTATCTACATTACCCAGTTTAAATACATCAAAGAGATATTGAAGAAATTTGGAATGGAAGATTCTAGACCAATTGGGACACCTATGCCTACTAGACATAAGTTGTCTAAGGATGATGATTCAAAGGTAGTAAATCAGACTACCTACAGATCCATGATTGGTAAACTTCAATATGTTGTTCACACTAGACCTGATATTGCATTAACAACTTGTATTGTTGCAAGGTTTTTAGCTAGTCCTAGAGAGAATCATTTGATGGATATCAAAAGGGTTCTAAGATATATTAAGGGTAATGAAGAGTATGGATTATGGTATAAGAAAGGAGGAAACTTTAATTTCAAGACTTTTACTGATGCTGATTGGGAAGGAAGTGTTGATGACAAAAAGAGCACAAGTGGTGGAGCATTATTCATTGGTTAGATATTAGTCTCTTGGACCAGCAAGAAATAGAATTGCATTTCTCAGTCTACGGCAGAGGCAGAGTATGTTGCTGCAACAGTAAATTGTTCAAATATCATATGGTTCAAACAGTTGTTGTCAGGTATGAAGGAGGAAATCAAATAACCAATTATTATCTACTGTGACAACACTAGTGCAATTAGCATTTCAAAGAAACCTGTGATGCATACTAAGACTAAGCATATTGTAATAAAGTATCATTTCTTGAGAGAATTGGTTCAGGACAAGGAAGTAAGGTTGGAATATGTGAACACTAACAAACAAATTGTAGACATATTCACAAAACCATTACCTAAGGATGCATTCTTGTATCTTAGAGGAAAGCTAGGGGTGATTCCCCTAACTGAGGCTCACTAATAGACAGATTAGTGATGCATCAACCGAGCTACAAAACAAATTTAACATGTTGATGTAGATTGTCAAAGCTTATTGCATATGAATCAGTACAAATAGGTACATTACAACTTCATTGGATATGTATTGGATGGTGTCTTTAGCATTGGTTGTCAAAGAGGGAGATATTATTGATGTCATGCCAAAATAAATTATTAAAGGAACGATTACTGAGGGAGAGATTGATGACAGAGGGATAAATTTTATCAGAGAACAAAGATTAATGTAAGAGGGAGAAATTTGTATTTCAGTGATTGTGAAGACAGAGTAAGTTTTCTGGATGTGGATCAAAATGAAGCTAAGGACATTAATAATTTTTTTATCCTTGTTACTGTTGCTCTATAATTCTTTGTATTATGAAATGTTGTGTTTCCATCAATGCAAAAGAGGGATATTGTTGATGACAATTATTCAATTGTGTATTGTCATTGATGTTTACAGAAATATAGTGATGTTACACAAATGTCTATACCCAAACCGAGCATAGTCAATCTATGCCAAGTTGTCTCAGGCATTAAAGGAGACCAAAGTGATTTTAAGTTCTAACTGAGTTCACTCAAGCATTACAATATTGGTCGGGCATTGAAGGATTTCTGTATTAACTGAGCTATGCTTTTAGTGTCAGCTGACTAACAACAATTTACATTTTATGGTTAATTGGTTATATGCAGCTGACATGATTAAGTTTTATTATTTATTTGGAAGGTTATTCAAGCCAACTTGACAAGGCTTATCATATATATATATATATATATATATATATATATATATATATAAGGTCAAGTGTGAATTTAATGTGTGAGAGAATATTATGTGTGAATTTTTGATATGAAGAGTGAAGGCAAAATCAGATGGGATTCTGATTAAGGAAAGGACATACAGAGCTATAATAGAATATCCAATTAGTGAGGATTGAGTTATAAAGCCAGACACACAGATCTGAATCAGCAAAGATAGTTGCTTCAACAAACAAGTCAATCCATTGTTACTCTCTAACAATTATAGCAGTGATCCAAATCTCTTTACAGAGGATACTTAATATTCTTTTGTAAATCCTCTCACAAGGTGGGAATTCTGCATTGAAGTGTTTGAAGACCTCTAACAAGGTCACTCCTTATAGGGTGATTAAATCCTCTAACAGGGTTGCACCTAGCAGTGTGCATTGTAACCTTTAACAGGGTTGGCTCCTAACAGGGTTGACTTCAGAAGAGTGAAAAACAATAACTAGTTGCAGTTGGTGGTTTTTCCCATATTGGGTTTCCACATTAAATCTTGGTGTTATCTATGTACATGTTATTTTATTTATGCTTTATGTTTTTGCAATTAATCACTAAAGGATAATCACAGTTAATATCTTAAGATTTTCTATGTTAACCGAGTGACAGTAGAATATCTGTGTTAACCGAGCAACAATAATCAGATTGATTAAGAAATCTAAGGGACTTGGATTTTTTTTTGCGGTAACTGATTCACCCCTCCCCTCTCAGTTACTCAACTCATTTCCAACATTTTCTAGGTTGATAGATAATTTCTTCTCATGTAGTCTTTGGGGAACTAGTTCCAAGTGTCTCATATGTTCTTCTTTGGTGCGACTAAAGATCAAAATGTCATCCAAGTAGACTACTACAAAATTGCCTATGAAATCATGAAGCACTTCATTCATTAGACTCATGAAAGTGATAGGAGCATTAATAAGACCAAATGGCATCACAAGCCATTCATATAATCCCTCAGTAGTTTTAAATGCATTTTTCCACTCATCTCCAAGCCTTATCCTAATTTGATGATAGCCTGACTTAAGGTCTATCTTAGAAAAATAACATGCTCCTCCAAGTTGGTCTAATAGATCCTCTATTCTTGGTATAGGGAATCTATATCTGATTTTTATTTTGTTTATTTCCCTGGAGTCAGTGCATATTCTCTATTTTCCATCCTTCTTAGGGGCCAAAACACTTGGGGCTGCACAAGGGCTAAGACTCTTTTGTATGAGTCCTTTGGTCAACAATTCACTGATTTGTTTAGTGACCTCTACATTTTGATTAGGGGTGAGTTTATATGCAGCTTTGTTGGGTAGGGAAGCACCTGGAATGAAATATATCTGATGACATATGTACCTCAATGGTGGGAGTTTATTTGGTGTGTCTCCTGCAACTATTCCTTTATACTTCTGCAATAGACTATCTAGTTCCTTAGGTACCTCATTGTGCACTATTTTCTCCTTTGGTTTAAGGACTAGGGCATATCCTACCTCTAAATCTTGAATATCACTGATCATTTCTTGTTCTCCTGCAAGCATGACTAACTGTTCTTTTGGTTTTTCTTATTGAGGATTAGGAAGTGGGAGTAGATTAAACTTGTGACCATCCTGCTTAATCTGATACTTGTTTGTGACTCCATCATGTTTGGCTTGAAGATCATACTACCATGGATGTCCTAACAAAAGGTGATAGACATCCATATCTACAACATCACAAAGGACTCTATCCTTATAGTCTTTGATGGAAAAATCTACCCAAGCATGTTCATTTATAAGGGTTTGTTGTCCTTTTGTCAACCAAGATACATGGGAGGGATTTGGGTGGGGTAATTTCTCCAATTTTAATTTATCTACCATCTCCCTAGATACAATATTTTTAGTAGAACTAGAATCAATAACTAACTTGCATACCTTTCCATGGCTCTTGCAGTTGGTTCTAAAGAGATTCTTTCTTTGAGGAGGCTCTACTGGCATAGATTCTTGGATCATAGTTCTCTTCATCATGAGGCATGTCCCTTCTTCTCTAGTACAGTCTCTTACACTATCAGCATCATCCTCTTGAACAAGTTTGGTTCTTCTTTCTCCTTGGTTGTTCTTCTTGTCACTATTTGGACACCTATTGGTGTAGTGACCCATCTGATTGCAATTATAACATTTGATCTACCCATTACCTCTTCTACCTCTGTATCCACCTCTAGAACTACTTTCTCCTTGGGTGTTCTCTTTATTAGTTTCTCCTTGTGGTCTATTACTTTGTATTTCTCTTCCTCCAAAATATCCTCTTCCTCTATCATTCTTTCCTTTGCCTCTACCACTTTGTTCACTTCTTCTTCTGAACTTTTCTTCAACTTTGAGTGTCAATTGATAGCACTGATTGACTGTGGTAGGGATTGTTAGGCTAAGTTCATCTTGAATTTAAATTCTTAGTCCTTGCATATACCTAGCAAGCTTCACACATTTTGGTTCAGCAAGATTGGATTTCATCACCAATTTTTGAAATTATTCAGTATAGGTAGAGATATCCATCTCTTTTTGTCTTAGACTCATCCTTTTCTTGTGAAGTTGGACTTCATAATATTTAGGGATGTAATTTTCCCTGGGTAGTGCCACCATTTTCTTCCATGTGGTGATTGGATTATTTTTGTGCTTCACCCTATCATCTTGAGTGAAGTTTCACCATGTGAGTGTAGAGCCTTTGAGCTTTGACTTAGCAATCTTCACCCTCTGGTTTTCAGGGATGTCTTCACAATCAAAGAAACTATTTAGGGAATCCAACCAATCCATTGCAACATCTGGGTCTATCTTCCCATTGTATGTAGGAAACTCAAGCTTGGTATCCATGGTTCTCCTCTCCATAGATTTTAGAGTCTTCATAAGTAGTCTCTGGATTGTAGGACATTCATCTTTCTCCTACTCAAGGGGTTCTTCTTCACTCCCTTCTTCAACATCTTCAGAGTTACCACTTTTCTTACGAAGCTCTTCCCTAAGATCTTCCATTTTTTGTCTCATCAAATGCATCTCAGTGTCTCTTTTTTCATCATTCTTTGTCCTTTTCTCTCTGAGGTATCTTACTATCTCTACATTGGTCATCCTTGTTGACAACCCTCCATCGTCTTCTCCTTCCATGGTGTTCATTTGATTTTTCCCTCAAGGATATTTGAAGCTCTAATACCACTTGATGAAGATCTCTCCTCTATTTAGGAAAATTTGATGTGGTGTGACCTTATGTGTCTTCTCTACACCTAAACTGGATTGAAAGAGTGCTCTACACCTTCAGAAAGATCCGGCAACAACTACAAAACACACTATCCTCCTAGAGGATACTAGGTCTTCTTTAAAGAAAGTAACTTATAATTTATTTTAACATAAAATAGGAACCTATATGTTGTAGGGGATGGAAAGGTTCCAGACAATTCAAAAGTCTCTAGAAGAGATGTTAAAAGTGCCTAAGAAATCAGACAACAATTCTGGCTTTTAGGCCTTCCTGGCTTGTAGCCCTATTGAGTGAGTTTTCAGGACTTAGATAAAAAAATTCCTAAAGGAAATATAAAAAAAATATTAGATCCATACACCCTTTACATAGTTATATCAAACCCCAAAAGCATAGACTCCCAAACAGAAAGGAAAGTACCTAATGCTCACTACTGCAGGAGGCCTAATTAGGCCTACAAGGGTTGATTTCTTCTAGAAGTATTAATTTTTCAAAATCCTTAGGAAATAAACCATTTGGAATGTTTAAAGGGACCTCTTAGAGACCAGAATCCACCATTAGATTGAGTTTTTCCACCCTTGAAGTGTTGATTCTACTTAATTCTTCCCTGGACTGAACCAAGCACATAAAGATGCTTGGCCTAGGGCTTGCAAGTAAAAATCGGAAACTCATTCCCCTTCTCCAAATATTTTGGATTTGTAAAATAAATTGTCCCTACTTTCATTTCCCTGAAGGACAATGATTTACCTCAGAGAGAAAGCAAGTTAGGGCATGATTTGTGAAAACTACTTATTTAGGAAGGGTTCGTATGCACTCGAGAGAGATTTTCTTGTATCTTTTGATTATGATATTCAAAACACTTCATACCAATTGAATTGTTTCCTTAATCAATTATAGAATTAAATTCATCCACTCATTGTCTTCTTACAATATGTACCAGTCTGTACACATTCATTTTATAGACATAAATTAGGGAAAATAGGGAATTTTTATTGATTTAAAAAAAAACAAGTTACATACTTTTGTCTTCCACCCACCTGAAAGGGCTTATTGAAGAATTTTCCCAATGGATCCAACTAATTTTTGAAGGTTTTGACTGTTGGGAAGAATTTACAACATTTTTAGCAACTTTTACAAAAGTTGCTTGACAACATTATCTAGCAATATGCAACTTTTTGCATTTCTTACAAAAGTGCATCTTTCCCTTATCAAGACCTAAGTCTAAGATCCTAGGGATCATTATTAACATAAAACATGATAAAAATTCCTAAGAACACACCTAGACTATACTAAACACAAAACATGCCAATTGACCATAGTCAAAGCCCAAGGTTTATAAAGACACCAAGGGTGACTAGGCCTTACAAGTTGGCTTATTAAAAACTCTTGAAATGATCTTGATGACCCTTAGTCATGGGGGCCCTTTTGTGAATCCTTTGAAGACCCTAGGAAGATGATTGCTTTGAAGAGTGGAGGGAAGGTGCTCCTACATGCATTCTACCCTTCTATAAGCAATTTCATGCAATAAATGCTTGTCATTCTCCTTCCTTTACACAGCCTTATTGGTAGCCTATAAATGGTTACCAACAACCAAAAGAGGATTCTTATATCTCCTATCAAGATGTTCATCCTCTTCCCAAACAAAAAAAGTCCAAGAAACATGGAAAATGTTAGAGTCAAGGAAATATTGCTGAATTTACAAGAATGATTGAGGACTCTTGAGCAAGAGAAAATATGTCACTAGTGGAAAGAATAATTTTCTTACCATTCTCAAATCCTACAAAAATAATTTGAGGTTCTAAGAAAATAACAAGAGCAGTTTATGTTAGGAATACCAGTCCACCAACACAACTGAGATGGGGGGTGAATCAGTTGTGAGACAGATTATTAAACATTCAACTTTATAAACAAAACTTTAATCCAAATAATAACACAGTAAATGCCAACATATTAACACAATCCTTTGTTTTCGGGGAAACCCTGTTAAAGGTAAAACCCCTATGGGAATTAGCACCCACAAATGATGTGTTAAGAGTATAGTATCCTTGTTAAAATATTTAGCCTTGTTAGGAGCTTATTGATGAATTATAGTACACAATCCCTATTAAAGGACAGACCCTGTTAGGAGTCAAGAGTAGTATTGGGCTCACTGCCCAGACACACTTCCTAAAGAAGGTTAAATCCACCCCCAGGACTTACAATCTGAAATACAAGTGAATATAGGAAATATATAATCTAGTGAACTGTCTGATAGCAACTTTCTTTGCTTGGTCAGGTCCAATGAAGTAACATAATCACATCCTATTCTCTACATCTAGAAGACAAACAATATCACAACTTCTACACTTCCCTGTCTCTATCTCAACCACATCATACATTCTCTTTTCAAAATAAAATATCTCTCATATATACCCTATTACAATAATTGATTAGGTCAGCCAATTAGGCTTCCCAATATACAAATAATTATTTAACCCCTTTCTAAGATACACACGGTACCTATAAAAATTAAAAATCAATTACAATTCATCAAATATAATCCAAGATCTGTAATCCATGCTTGCTATCCATAACACACGCTACATCTCTGAAGTTGGCCACAAATAGGTCTCCTCTAGAACGAACACCACAACTGACGTTGTCAACAATTATACGACTTGAAAAACATAACAATTATTCCTTAACATGTCTTCTTACATCTATTAAGCTAGCATAACTTGAATCCACATTGCTCATAAGTTATACTCAAAACACAGAGACTAAATCTGTCAAAGATCATTGTCACCGTCTAGTACCTAGTCTTCACTAAAACATTTGTAACTCATCTAATAGACAATATTAATCTGTGTGACCTTAGCAATAAGATCAAAACACATCTGTGTACACATCACCATCTTTTCTTGTTCTAAATCAACTATGCAGTACCCATACACCTTTGTTAGTCATAAATAAATAGTAATAACCAGTCTGTTCTGCCTCCATAGAAACATATTTTGACATTAGTGACAAAACATGAATGCCAACAAAATCAGCAACAACCAATTCAACAATCTCCCCCTTTGGCATTGATGGAAACATTTGGGAAAATCCATCAACCCAAAAGTACTCTCTCAATACAATCTTCTCAATATCCTCAACACAACTCTCCCTAAAGAGTATGGATTTTATCATAGAATCTCTCCCCTTTGACAATAATGGAAAAGGGTTCCATAACTCTTCTTCTTTCTTGTGTAACGTGTATCTTTTTCAAATCTTCATTTCTATAATAACTAGGTGCAAAATCACCCAAATATGTTCTATAATGTTCCTACGATCACTCCCCCTAAGGAGTAGATCCATACATCAAGTCCAGAAATGATATAGCTCTGAAAGCCACTGGATCGATGCATTCCTGCATCAATGTAGTTATTGCAAGGAGGGCTTGCACCCCAAGCACACCTCTAAGATACTCAAAGGCATCCTTTGGAATTTTTTTTGTAAATATATCTACTATTTGTTCCTTTGTTTTGATATACTCCAATTTGATCTCCTTCTCTTATACCTTGACTGTCAAGAAATGATACTTAATGGAAATATGTTTAGTCTTTGAATGTATTACTAGATTCTTCGACATGTTCACCATGCTAGTGTTATCACAATGGATAACCACTGGCTCTTCAAAAATTATTCCAATGTCCTTCAGCATTTGTTTCATCCAAACAATCTATGTACAATTTATAGCAGTAACAACATACTCAGATTCATAAGTAGACCGAGCTATACAATTCTACTTCTTACTTAACCATGAAACCAACCTTTTTCCAAGGAAAAATGCTCCTCCACTTGTACTCTTTATGTCATCGACACTACCTGCCCAATCATCATCAGTAAATGCATGTAAGATAAAATCATCTAATTTTTCATACCATAACCCATAGTCTATGGTTCCTTTCAAGTATCTAAAAATTCTTTTCACAATAGCAAGGTGTGTCTCTTTAGGACCCGCTTGATATCTTGCCACAATTCCAACTGTATTAGCAATATCTGGTCTCGTGTGAGTTAGATATTGTAGACCTCCAATAATTGATCTATACTTTGTCTAAAAAACACTCTGAGTTTCATCATTATTAATAAGTTTGTAACCAATCACCATGGGTGTCCCAACAGGTTTGCAATATTCCATTCCAAATTTATTCAACATTTCCTTAAGATACTTGGTCTGAGAAATGAAAATACTACTCTTGTTCTGATTAATTCTCAATCCAAGGAAAAATTTCATCTCACCAATCATTGACATTTCAAATTCATTTTCCATCTCTTTAGAGAATATTTTACTCATTACATCATTTCCTCCAAAAATGATATCATCAACAAAAAATTCTATGATTAGAATTCCATCTTCCAAGACGAAGTAGATACATGTCCATTCTTGCATACCATGCTCTTGGTGCTTGTTTAAGTCCATACAAAGCTTTCTTTAACTTCCAAACCATGTCTTCATCTTTTGTCAAAGGGAATCCATCAGGTTTCTCAATGTATACTTCTTCCTCTAGATCTCCATTCAAAAATGCAGATTTCACATCCATCTGATATACCTTAAAATCTTTATGTGAAGCATAAGCAATAAATAATCTTACTGCTTCCAACCTAGCAACAAGAGAAAATATTTCATCAAAGTCTATGCCTTCTTGTTGTGAATAGCCTTTAAAAACTATTCTTGCTTTATTTCTTACCACTGTTCCTTCCTCATCCATTTTATTTCTGAAAAACCCACTTTGTTCCTATAACATTCTTGTTTTTAGGTCTTGGAACCAATTCCCAAGTGGTGTTCTTATTTATATGTTCTAATTCTTCCTACATAGCTTTAGTCCAAGATTCATCTCTACATGCCTCATCAGTAGATTTTTGTTCAACTTGAGGAATCATACAAATTTCATCTGTTAATTTTGATATTGTCATCATTCCTCTATTTGCATCTCCAATAATTTGATCTTCAGGATGGTTTTTCTTAACATACCTCAGAGTCTTAGGAATTTTAGTAGGATCATTTGAGTCATCTTGAGATACCTTGATCTCACAGTCAATCTCAAAAGGTTCTTCTTGATCTGCTGTAACCTCCTTGATCTTTATAGTCTGATTACAGTCATACATTCTCTCATGAATCTGGAACTTTTCATCAATCCTCACATTAGCACTTTCAATCATCTTCCTCAATCTTAGATTGAAAATTTTATAAGCTTTGCTCTTAGTGGAATAACCAAGGAAGATCCCTTCATCACTTCTAGCATCAAACTTTCCTATCTCATCATCTCTTTTGATATAGCATTTACTACCAAATATTCTAAAATATTTCACAGTAGGAGTATGATTAAACCATAATTCATAAGGAGTCTAACATGTACCTTCTCTGATCTAATTTTTTTTAAAGTATACACAACAGTACCAACAAGTTTTCTCCAATGAACATGTGATACATTTCCTTCCAGCAACATAGTTCTAGCAACATCTAATATTGTTATGTTTCTTCGCTCTACTATCCCATTCTATTATGGTGTCCTAGGAGGACATGTCGATCTATATATTCCATGATCTTCGCAGTAGGTATTGAACAAATCTGAAGTAAACTCACCACCTCTATCTGACCTTAAACATTTTATCTTTAAGCCCGATTCATTCTCAACTTTCACTTTGAATATTTTGAATTTTTCAAACGCCTCTAATTTCTATATTAGATATGTAATCCACATCATCCTAGAAAATTCATCAACAAACAGTATAAATTACCTTTCACCATAGTAAGATCTTGTTCTTGTAGGACCAAACAGATCTGTATGCACTAGATCCAACTTCCCTTTCGCCGAGTAAGATTTTCTTTTAAAACTTCTTCTAGTATGCTTCCCCATTACACATTCTCTATACATGGTGTTAGATGGTTTCACAATCTTTGGTAGGTCAGTAATTGCATTAGTCATACTTTCCTTCATAATATTATCAAAGTTAACATGACAAAATATTCTATGCCATAACCAACTGTCATATACCTTCGCAACAAAACAAGAAGCATCATATGTATTTAATTCAAATAAATTACCTCTAGATTTAGTACTAGATGCGATCAATTATCATGACTTAATTCTGATATAACATTTCCCATCAATGAATTTCAATTGATAACCTTTGTCCACTAGCTCTCCAACACTCAAAAATTTATGCTTAAGTCCATCAACAAGTAATACATTGTCAGTATTGGTCTTTCCATCCAAAGATACAGATCCAACTCCAATCATAATATTAGGAGTATTTTCACCAAATTTTACAACACCACCATCATACTTATTTAGTTTAAAAAACTTATTTTTATCTCCAGTCATATGGTGTGAACAACCACTATCTATGAACCATTCAGATTTCTTTTCATCATGAGATACAAGGCTCTTTCTTCATGTATAGGTTTATCATCCTTGATAGCAATAAATCCAATCTCATCATAATCAATAGCATCATCATTAGAAACACCTTCACTAGCATAATAAAATTCCTTATCCTTTGAATACTTAGGTTTATAAAACTTAGATTTATGTTTTGGAACCTTTGTAGGACATCGAGATGCAAAATGACCTATCTTATTGCACGAAAAACATTTTAGAGGTAACTTTCCTTCAAACTTACCCTTACCTCTATTTTCTCTTCTTGTGATCAGGGCCACAATTTCATCTATCTTTCTTTCTTCTTCCTATATATGTTCCCATTCATCAACATATTCACCAAGCTCTTCTCTCAATTCACTACTACTGGTGCTCGCAATTCCTGATAAAGTCTTTTTATTTTTATGCACAATCGCATTGAATGTTGTCTCAAATTTAGGTAATGAATCTCCTAGCTCTGTGGCCTCAAAGGGAGTTAGTTTTCCAATCAAAATCTCTCTGTTTAATTTTTCTATCAAAGGTATGATCTCTTCTATAGATTGCACTTAAGTTTTGTATACAGGTGTCAGGGATCTAATAATTTTTACAATCACTTCTTCCTCACTGTAAGTGCCTCCAGAGTTCTTGATGCCAATAGAAACTTCAGTAACTCTCTTTGCATATGCTCTAATATTCTCATCATCTCTCATTTTCAATGTTTCCATCTTTGTCTTCCAATACTATAACTTTTCCTTCTTAGTAAACTTATCTCCTTTATATAGTGATTCCAATATTGTCCAAATGTCATGTGCAGAATCCAAATATTTTACCTCTGTGAATTCACCTTTATAAAGTGCACTAATCAATGCTTCTCTTGCAACCATGTTGTGTGAGAATACCTAATTATCATCATCATCAACCTTATCTAGTTCATCCTTAGCCTTCATCTATACATTATTCTTTGTTATCATCCAATAGTCAATTCCCAAGAATAGAAATGTGTTCTTGTCTTGTTCTTTCAATTGTCAAAGTTTTCAGGATCAAACTTTGGAATATCCTTCCTATAGTATGTCATCTTCAGGATCACCTCAAGTTGTTAATTTATCTCCAAGGACCAGTAGCTCTGATACCAATTGTTAGGAATAACATTCCACCAACACAACTAAGAGGGGGGTGAATCAGTTGTGAGACAAATTATTAAACATTAAAATTTATAAATAAAACTTTAATCCAAATGATAACATAGTAAATGCCAACATAATAACACAATCCTTTGTTGTTGAGAAAACCCTATTAAAGGTAAAACCCCAGTGGGAATCAACACCCACAAATGATGTACTGAGAATATAGTATCCCTGTTAAAAGATTTAGCCTTGTCAGGAGCTTATTGATGCATTATAGTACACAGTCCTTGTTATAGGACAAATCCTGTTAGGATTCAAGAGTAATAGTGGGCTCACTGCCTAGGCACATTTCCTAAAGAAGGTTAAATCCACTCTCAGGACTTACAGTCCGAAATACAAGTGTATACAGGAAATATACAATCTAGTGAACTGTCTGATAGCATTTGTCTTTGTTTGGTCAGTTCCAATGAAGTAACATAATCACATCCTCTAGTCTACATCTAGAAGAAAAACAAGCTCTCAACTTCCACACTTCAATGTCTCTATCTCAACCACATCATACATTCTCTTTTCAAAAGAAAAGATCTCTCATATATACCCTATTACAATAATTGATTAGGTTGGCCACTTAGGCTTTCCCAATATACAAATAAATATTTAACCTCTTGCTAAGATACACATGGTACCTATAACTAGTAAACATAAATTAAAATTCATCAAATATAATCCAAGATCTTTAATCCACACTCACAATCTATAACACAAGCTATATCTCTGAAGTCAACCACAAATAGGTCTCCTCCAGAACACATGCCATAACTGATGTCACCAACAATTCTATGACTTGAAAAACATAACAAAAATTCCTTAACATGTCTTCTACCATCCCTTAAGCTCGCATAACCTAAATCCACATCGCTCATACGTTATACTCAAAACATAAAGACTAACTCTATCAAAGATCATTGTCACCATCCAGTAACCGGCCTTCAATAAAACATCTGTAACTCATCTAATAGACTATATTAAGTTGTAAAACCTTAGGAATAAGATCAAAACACATCCTTGTACACATCACCATCTTCACTTATTCTAAATCAGTCATACAGTACCAATACACCTCTGTTAGTCATAAAGCAATAGTAATAACCAGTCTGTTCTGCCTCCATAGAAACATATATTGACATCGGTGACAAAACATGAATGCTAACAATATCAACAACAACCAATTCCAACAATTTCTTTCAAAGAGATTTTGTATCAGGAAGGAAAGGACCAAGAAACTAGTGGCTATGGAAGAGGTACAACCAGTTGGTCGTGAGCTTCTATACAAGCCCGGGGAGATGCCTCAAGAACAAGAAGGAAAAGATGAGGAGAAATTGCAGCAAAAAGGTACCAAACAAACAAGGGATAGAGATCAAGAAGAGAATTTATTCCTCTCATTTGATGAGCTTCCTCACTTTGTGGAGCATGAGGTTGAAATAAGCAAGGAGGTGAGCAACAAAGACCAATTTTGAGATGAGATAGAGGTCTTCAGTTTGAACCTCATCTTTGAGCAATCATCTCCTGAGCTGAAGGATCATGTGCAACAAGAGGAATTATTCATCCCATCATAGGTATCATTAGCAACAACCCTTTATACCCAACAAGAGACCGGGGCAACAAGTATAGCTCAGATCTCCAGCTCAAATCTATCTCAAATCTAAAGTCATCACTAGTCAGGCTTACCTTTGAGCATGAAGAAGCATTCAAATATATTTTTGGATTCCTGTCAAGTCTTCTTTTTTATCTAGTTATCCACAAGCATATAAAATATTAAAATTTGGCTAGGAAGGCCAACTAATATAATAATCCATTTATTTCTTATTTTAATGTTTCCCTTGTTGTTTAGTTTAGGGTAGGATAGGGTAGGTCAATTTTTGTTATTTTTCAAGAAGTGTTGTTTCACATTTTTCATTCTCCTTAAGGGAATGCATGCTTTAGTTTCTAGATTTTCTCCAAGTGCATGCTTGCTTCAGTTTGTTATGTCTCCTCTTATTTTTTGAGGTAGGTATGTTTTTCATGGTTCACTTTTCATGAATATGTTCCCAATGTTGTAGATTTTATCTAATACACCCTTCATCTGGAACATTGTGAAGGTGATCTGGGTTAGTGTAGAAGTGAAGGAGTGAGTAGAGATGAGAAAAAAATATTTTTTGATATTTTTCTATATTTTAGTAATCTACATTTTTAGAGGCATTTTGAGTATAATTTGGAGTCAAAATTTTGGTTTATGCCTTGATACAATTTTCAAAGACATGGTATTAATGGGATAAATTTAGATCTCTTGAAGACCTTTCCAACAGTGTATGTTATTCTAAATTTTGAGCACCGAGTAGAAAGTTATGACCCCATGAAGTTGGGTTAACCAAGTGTCAAATGGGTGCAGTTTCCACCAAGTTTTTGATCTAATCATTTTTATCACATACTGTGATGTGCCATGTATTTTATTGTGCTTAATTCTAAGGGTACTCAAAAGAAATCTTCATGCAAGCCCGTCAACTTTCCATGTGTCAACACTGCACATCTTCAACCCAACTTCAAATGAATGAGTTCCAAAAACTCCTTCCATTTTGATATGTGTCCCAATTTAAGTTACATCATGATGACATTAATTTTCCATTAGTATGAAAACAAAAATTTTAGTAAGCATACACCGAAAGACAAAACAAAGAGAAAACCAAAAATCAGATATAAAGAGATCACTGAAATGACTAAGTACAAAGAGAACCGATGACACAACTTTGTGTGTACACTGAAATTGCAAAGAAGAAAGATAAATAGGAACCTGACAGAGGAACCCAATGTGTAGGAAAAATTACAAACTGAGAGATAGATAATGTGCAAACCAAAGAGACAGTTAAAGAGCAACCGAGAGAACAAAACTGAAAGACAGTCAATTGATTTAAGAAGCATAACCGACCGTCAGGAACCGAGAATCAGTTGCAGCCCGCAAAAAGTGGATCTAACTTCCACGTCAGATAAGGTAGAATAATTCTATTTATAGGATCTTGATTTGTTTTAAATCCATTTCTTTAGGGAAAAGAACATGAATGTAAGTGCTTTTTATCAGTCTAACTGATTTAAAATACATAGACTAGGAGATCAAGGTACAAGTTGTAAACCTGATCTTAGAGTTAACATTATTTTTTGTGAAACTTGATGATGTTAATACATCTTATGAATAGATGATTCAATAATTCATTAAAAAAGGATGTGAGTATGAAAGAGAGGATGAATGAAGCCTACGAGAACATATATGGATCATATTGAAAGTTTCAAGAGCCATAACAAAAAAAGGTGAATTTGGTTAGCAAGAACCAATAACAGAGGCTACCGAGAATCAGAGGTATTACTCAATCACATTAGGTGATAATATCATTCATGTAAAATTAAATGGATCTGTATCAGCAATAGGAGATTACATTTACCAGGTCAAATTGTAATTTTCTATCATTCTAATGAGTGGAGAAAAGTATAAAAATCCTTTCAAGGAAGGTGGATTTAACAGTCCAACTACAAATATCTTAACCGAATACACACTCAATAGTGTTTCTAAATATCTTAACTATGTAGAATTTAATAGGTCTCCACAGATACTATTCACCAGGTAGATCATCAGAAGTGATCAAATTGTAAGCCTTAACCGACCCCTTCTAATCTGCAGATAGTGAATATTTTGTGGGTGCCATCCCCACCGCAGTTTTTACTTCCTAACAAGAGTTTTCTGTGATATCATATCTTGTGTTATGTGTCAATTGATTTCATGAATATTTCTATGAATGTTCACATGTGTTAAGTTAATGAATTGATATAACTCACATCAAGATAGTATAGATCAGATTGGATGGATATACAATTGATTATACAAAGGTTAATTGATTAAAGGATATAAAAGTTTTAGAGGTACTGATTCACCCCCCTCCTAGTACACACTTCCCATTAATTCCAACAATTGGTATCAGAGATAAGTCTCTTCTTTGGAAAATATTAAAGGCTTAAGAGAAAAGATCATACAATGGAGAAGTACAGACTTGATAAGAATATTGAAAATAAGAAGCTAGAAATTTAGATGTTCTATGAACAGTATAAAGAAGCAAGAATCAAAATGAGATAGTTGTTAGATGAAAGAAATATTATGGCATCTCACTGTAATGAGATAGATTATCATGAGTAAGAGATACTAGATTTGTTTGAGTCTTCAAGATCATCTACAAGCAAAGCATCAGATACATCAGAAGAAAGCATTGCAAGCTTGACTGAAATCAATCTACATCTGGCTGGACAAGTTAAATCTCTGCAAATTGGTCAAGAGACATAGATGGTAAGGGTGATTGATGTCATGAACAATGTTGGACAAGCTGAGCAAGAAAGAACACTAGCCTTTGATGATAGAAGAAAGATAACAGAAAAGCTACAAGAAAAAGAGTCTGAAATACAAAGACTTACAGAGCGTCACCATGAGATAAAAAAAATCAGATTATTCTTATGAGTCAAGAGGCAAATAGAATAAATGTTGAACTCATTGAAAGAATAGAAGCTATCGGTGAGATAAGAGATGAGAATGAAAATTTAAAACATGAAATAAGAATTTAGCAGCAGCATAATGAAATTATCAAGAAAGATGAAGAAAGCAATAAAAGAATGGACGATTTTCTTGAAGGAAAACAAAGAGTCAACAATAATACTGGTCTAGGTTTTATCGAGAATGGAGAATAATCAAATCATACTGATCCAAAGAATGTCTATACAAATTAAAGACCAAGAAAGCTTACATGCAAACATTGTGGAAAGCAAGGCCATACATCAAATGTATACAGAGGAAAAATGAAAGGTATTCCTAAATCTACATCTTCATTCATAGAATTTTGTTATAAATGTAACATGAAAGGACATAAAGAATATGAATGTAAGTCTGAGATAAAACAACCAAAGAAGGAAACCTACATGGACAAATATTGTCCTACTTGAAAAATGAATGGGCACAACTCTTGAATGATGGAAAAAGAAAAGGCAAGCATGGAAGCCTAAAGGTCAAGAAAATCCCTATCAACTAAAGAGAGTCAGTAACCAGTATGTATGTAATTACAACACTTGGACAAATTGTACAACATGTAGAAGATTTGGTCCCATTGCTGCAAACTGTATGAGATAGTGGACTAGAAAGTCTAGAGGTTGGACTAACCCAAGAATGACATGCTTACACTGTCATAAAGTTGGTCATCTCAAGAAAGACTTTAGAGACCAAATGACAGAGACCATTACATATCCCAATGGAAACACCATTAAAGACATTCAAAGGGAAAGAGAAAAAATATGGATAAAAGATTCAAACAATGATGAAGCTAGATCAAGAAATGAAAATGGTGACACCCCATCCAATGGATCTGGTAACATCACCACCCCCACCTAAGCATAACAAGTAAGTATGGAACTGCATTACCCAAGTTATTATTTTACATCAGTTCCATAATATGTTGATAAAATGCCAAATTATCATAATAAAGATGCATCATGGTACTACTTGTCAAAATTTGTGATAACTATGCTATCGGGCATACATACCAAAATCTGTTGATACACACTCAAACATGAGACTGCCTACACTTACCGAGAAGCATCGGTTAAAAGAAAAGTTGCTAGTATAAACTGAGCCTCGTCGGTAAACGAGAAAAGTGAATAAGTGATTTGCAATACCAAAACCTATCGATAAAGGTAAGAGGTATAACAACCAACCCAAAACGTCATGTGGTCACCAAAGGAAAGTTGAAGTCTTAACCAATGAACTCTGTCTTTACACACCGAGGAGTTGGTAAGCATTAATGACACACCTTTTAGGTCAAAACAACTATAAAAAGGAGACAAGACGGTCTCATTGTTCACCACAACTAGAGCAGAGTGATAAAGAGCAATTTTTGAGTAGAAAGCAACAGGATCACAGAGCAACCACAACTCAACCACCAGCACTCCATGCAGATTATAAATCATTACAAGTGTATAAAGTAAGTTCTACAAAACCGACAACTCTATTTCACATATTTTACAGAAAGCCCTAAATCTAAAAATGGCCACGACATCAAGAACTATAAAATCGAAGAACACTAAGAAGGATGAGTTTGAGCTCATCAATAACTCAGCATGTGAGGAACCAAAATATAAGATCCACCTTGAGGTTTCCTCACAACCTGACAATGCTAGAGCATTCTCATGAATACCAGCTAGGGTTTTTCTTGTCGAGGACATTCAAGCATTTATACACTGGAATATTGTAGAGATAGGTGATTCAGAAGTTGAAAAAGCTTATAAGAAGCTATGCAATAAAGATGGAACACTGAAAGATGAGCATAAACATATAGAAGTGAAAGGGCTTACCAATGCCCTAATGTTCTTGAAGGTTTTCAAAACCGAGTGGATTTGGTTCTAGTACTAAGCTGAATGCACAATCATAAACTTTGGTTGGATGAACCGAAGATGATAACCCAAGATGTTATCTATGCGTTCACTAGTCAGAAGGTAAAAGCATTGAAGCATCCACCCAAGGCTGAGACTGAGAAGATGACAGGAGCCAAATGGGATGGTAGAGGATTGAAAGTTTCCACCATAACCAACGATGAGATGAAATTAGGTGCATGCATTCTAGGCTAAAAAAATTTCCAAGCCAGTAGATTGAACAACATAACATCCGGTGCAGTGGACATAGCTTACAGGATTGTGAAGAAGGGAACACAGTTGGACTTATCAGAACTTCTACTGCATCAAATAGAAGAGAATCTAAGGACTATAAGGAATGTGAAGTCAAACACATGTAATTTTGGCTCACTCATAATGTCTATTTTCTTCTACTTTTAAGAAACATTCCCATCGGTAGGAGATGTGAAATGGGTTAGCACAAAACCGGTCACCATGTAGATAAATGAATATATAGCCTCACTAGGAGATAATTTTGAGACAGTCATGGATGAATACTTCACTGTATTCAAAGACCGAATGCAAAAGAGGGTAAGGATCCCTGAACAACTCATTAAGAAGTATAAAGATGAACTATGCCTCATGGTTGATACAGATCATACTTATATCAAGCCTGCTATACCGAGGATAACATGGCTTCAACCATTAGAATATGAGTTAAACATTGATCTTTCATCTAAAGCAATTGATGCTTTGTTAAATGAACCACTGGATAAGAAACAACCCAATTTTGGAACATATGAGGAGGTGGAACATATGAGGAGGCCAAAACAAGAATAAAATATGGCCTGGTCATTAATAAATTTTTTAGGAAAAAGGACAAGATGGTAAAGAACCTAAAAATGACACTATCGGCAACAGAGGGAGAAATTGAGTAGGAAGAGGAAGTTTAACAGGAGGAAGAAACTGAAGAATAGCTACCTATCGGTGAATCTGAAGAAAAGGATGACTCTGAAGCCACAGATTCAGATTCACCACCTCCTCCACCAACTAAGAAGCCAAGGACCATAGATGCTTGTAAAATAAGAATCCAAACATCTAAGGATTCAACTCCACATTTGAAGAAAGGAAAGGTCAGAACATACAAGAGGAAAGTGACCACACCAAAGAGAGGTGCAAATAAAAGAGTAAGGAAGCTCATCAAAACTCGAGAAGATATTGAAGACACTGAGCAAGATGAAGCTATAGAGGCACAAAATGTCAAAGTTAAAGCTCCAGAAACTATTGATGACATTTGTCAATCTATTGCAAATTAAGGATCTATTACAGATTCTAAGATTAGAAGATGGCTAAAACTAAATCTAGAAGATCAGAATAAAGTTGAAGATGCCATCATAGCAAAAATGTATAAATTCAAATATGTACCAATGCAATTTGAAGGTAGTATGGTACCAAGGGAACTCTTAGACAAACTATATGTGAGATGGTCATTTTCCTTGAAGAATTAAAAGGAAATAAGAGAAAGAGTACTTGTTACACTCATGCCTTCTGAATCCAAGAAGAAATAAATAGATGAGATGATGGAGAAACACAAAAAGGAATTCTCACCGAAGTTGAGAGCCTATAAATTTCTTAAAGGAAAGCTTATAGAGCTTGAACAGGATAGCCATAAGAAATGGTGTAAAATTATAAATAGACCTACTGAGGAAGAAAGACCTACAACAAAAAGATGTTGAAAAGGAAACTCAAGAACCGATCTTAATAAAAGATGCAGAAGATGATACATCAGTTGAGTTAGACAAGGAAGAAGATGAAATCATCAGAAAAATAAATGTAGATGTTGCAGATGAATCATGTCCATACACCACAAATGAAAACATTGTGGATAACAATGTCATTGACATTACTGATGATCCAGTAGAGGAAGTAAACAAGGATGAAGATTTCAATGTTACAAAGGACAAAACCGATGAGAAGGACACAATAGTTGATATTGCACAGGTGAACATACTAGGAAACATGCCAATATTGATGCAACCTATCAATATTCTACAAGAAAAGGAAAAGTCACCAGAAAAGGATACTCCCAAGGATGCAGGGGAAGAGGAAAAGAAAGACAACACTGATGATCAAAAGGACATCAGAGACATTCAAACAGTAAGCAATACTAATAAGGTTATAGGGGGAGATCCAAAACAAGAAGATGCAGACACTATAGAGAAGAATGTAGAAATAAAGAATAATGAAGCTAAGGACAATGATGAAGGAGATAAACCTAAAGATGACACTCCTAAGGAAACCAAAAAAGGTGCTACCAACAATGTGAAGGTTAATGTGGAGATGTCTACAGAAACCTGACAAGATGAAACTGCTACACAACAACAAAAAGAATCACAACAGGCTACTTCATCAAGCACAACTAACAAAGCTGAGAAATTGGCAATGGTTTTACATTTGAGTGATACACAAAAGAAGAAGAAGAAATATAAGAAGAATAAGTTGGAGGTCACTTTGGATGAAATCATTGAGATACCAAAATGTGACCCAACTACACTTGATTTTAAGGCACTACAAGAATACGGTGAAATATTCCAAAGGAAGGCATACAAGAGAAGCTGAAGAAATAACACCGAGACTCAATGTTACTGGAAACAACTAGGGACATCTTGCACCAGATTGTACCCAATGTAGATATTGATAAGAAAAATCCAATTCTTGATGAATTATCCACTCTCATCAAAGCAATAACAACTCAGAATATTGATGTAGAGAAGGAAATTGAAGAGAGAGAAGAGAATAAGTATCAGCAGAAGCTCATTGAGAACATCAACCAAGAAGTGGCAGTCAACAAGGTAAAGCTATCATAATTCATTACTGAATTAGATCTAATTATAATTGAAGCTATAACCTTAATTCAACAATTGAGCATAGTGGAAAAGTTCACTAAAGATAATAGTAACAACGTAACAAATTTAGATACAGATCTAGCTAACAATGCTAATATCTTAACCACCGATGGAGATAATGCAATTAAGTTTCATTATAAGAAGATCATTGAGATCAAAAGGTTAAGGCAGGAACTGTGGGAAGCAGAGACACACTTTAGGGAAGAAGTCATGAAGCTCCAAGCTCAACTTCTACTGAACCTTACACTGCTCCAACAGCACACCAGTTCAACATGACAACTGATAGCAACTCCCGAGATGTCTGTAGCAAACAACATCTATGACATGCACTCCAAGATCACACTCGAGCACATGGCTCTGGAGAACTTAAAAGAACAATGGGAGAAAATGATGGAAGACATGAATTCTTCACACTCCCACATTTTTGATAAGCTCTAAGGTATAGACCTTTGCCCTTAATATCAAAAAAGGGGGAAAATGATATGTGTATTCATTCATTCAGATGGGCAAATGGAAAATATGTATATGTATATTCATATGGGGAAAATTATATATATAAATGGAAAATGATATGTATATGTATTTACAGAAGGAAATATATCATATGTACAAATATACTGACATATACATAGGGGGAGTCATTAAATGACTAAGGATTATATATGTTGTATATACTTAACATTTTATTAATATTTTGCACATATCAAATTTTGATACTAATGTCAAAGGGGGAGATTGATGACATTAATTTGCCATTAGTATGCAAACAAAACTTTTGGTAAGCATACATTGAAAGATAGAACAAAGAGAAAACCAAAAATCAGATATAAAGAGATCACTGAAATGACTAAGTACAAAGAGAACCGACGACACAACTTTGTGCGTACACTGAAATTGCAAAGCAGAAAGATAAAGAGGAACCCGACAAAGGAACCCGATGTGTAGGACAAAGTGAAAACTAAGAGACAGATAAATTGAAAACCGAAGAGACAGTTAAAGAGAAACTAAGAGAACAAAACCAAAAGATAGTTAACTGATTTCAGAAGCATAATCGACCATCAGGAACCAAGAATCAGTTGCAACCTGCAAAAAGTGGATCTGACTTCCACATCAGATAAAGAAGACTTATTCTATTTATAGGATCTTGATTTATTTTAAATCCATTTCTTTAGGGACAAGAAACATGAATGTAAGTGCTTTTATCAGTCTAACTGATTTAAAACACATAGACTAGGAGATCAAGGTACAAGTTGTAAACCTGATCTTAGAGTTAACATTGTTTTTTGTGAAACTTGATGATGTCAATCCATCTTATAAATAGATGATGAAATAATTTATAAAACAAGGATGTGAATATGAAAGAGAGGATGAATGAAGCCTACGAGAACATCTAGGGATCAGATTGAAATTTTCAAGAACTAGAACAATAAAAGGTGAATTTGGTTAACAAGAACCAAGAACATAAGCTACCGAGAATCAGAGGTATTACTCAATCACATTAGGTGATAATATCATTCATGTAAATTTAAATGGATCTGTATCAGTAATAGGAGATTGCATTTACCAGGTCAAATTGTAATTTTCTACCATTCTAACAAGTGGAGCAAAGTGTAAAAATCCTTTCAAGGAAGGTGGATTTAACAGTCCAACTACAAATCTCTTAACCTAGTGCACACTCAAAAGTGTTGCTAAAGCTCTTAATCGAGTAGACTTTAACAAGTCTCCAAAGATACTCTTAACCGATTAGATCATCAGAAGTGATCAAATTGTAATCCTTAACTGACCCCTTCCAATCTATAGATAGTGAAGATTTTGTGGGTGCCATCCCCACCGCAGTTTTTACTTCATAACAGGAGTTTTCTGCGATATCATATCTTGTGTTATTTGTCAATTAATTTAATGAATGTTTCTATGAATGTTCACATGTATGTTAAGTTAATTAATTGGTATAAGTCACATCAAGATAGTATAGAATAGATTGAAATGGATATACAATTGATTACACAAAGGTTAGTTGATTAAAGGATACAAAAGTTTTAGAGGTTCTGATTCACCCCTCCCCTCTTAGTACACACTTCCCATTAATTCCAAAAAATTAATGATACTAAGGGGCCCACATCCTTCATTACAGGTTTCACTTTCTTGTCCAACATGCATCCTGAGGCATATTTGACTTCTAAAAATAAGTGCCACATTTTCAATTTACAGTCGCCTTCGCAGGGACCTTTCCAAAGCATCACTTTTTTGCATAGGCTAATTTTGTAGAGTCCATTTTCAAGTGCATTTATGAGTTCAAAGTTAGGGAATTCCTCTTCCCTATATAATCTCAAGGTCACATTGTAATATGGGAGTCCCCTTTTTAGAGATTTTCTTGGGACGAAGATTATTTTCTAGAGCCTTTTGTTCAAAACTTTAGAAGAACACTTAGAGAATAGCTACTGTATCATTCTTTGACCTTAGATTTGTATTCAAATGATCAATAGAAGAAACATATTGGACTATGCCTAGTTTTATTTTACTATGTGCTTGCTCATTTCTTTTAAAAATAATCATAAGTTGTGTCATTTTAAAGAGATGTAGCTATCATTTTTTATATTCAAATTTTATAATTTTATTATAGGTGCACAAGCTATTGAGCCATTTTATACTATTTCAATGTTTGCAATTTGGAATTATACTATGCCATTTTTATGAGAAAAATTCCCATAGAATTGTTCAGGTTTAGAATTGTCACCCTAACTCAGGCATTAGGGCTACACAACAATTCCATCCTAACAATGGAAACCTCTCCTAGCTGTGGGTAGACTATGAATGAAGAGGAATCTCTGGATTCTAGGCCAGTTCCTACAAAAAAAGGTATATCACTTCCCGATCAAAAATTGAATTGGGAAAAAGGAGAAAGGGATTTGTAACTAAACTTGCATAAAAAGAAAGGTGATACACCAAGGATATTCAGGCTCTTTTTGAAGCTTCAAACTGACATATGCTTATCATACTTTGATGGATCTTAGACTATCATTCACTGCTCAATACATAGGTTAATTGAAAGGTGATAACTAGGGTTTTGACCACGAGCAATACTTCTTCCATTAACGACATGCACTTTCCATAAAAGGCTTAAATTTTTGTAATATAAAATAGGAATTAATGTAATTCATTTTAATATATTACAAAATTATTACTCTTATATGCAGAAAATTGAAAAGGAACTATGAGTAATGACCATAATAAGAAGTATGGAAAAGTGAGGCAATTGTATTCTTCTCAAAAATATGTGTAATATCTACATACATGAAGTCCAGAATAATGGTAAGGAATGATGAAATCCTCTTGCACAAAATGAAATTACACATATGCACTTACAATGGAATACAAAAAAATTGGATCCACAGCAATAGGAATTTGAAATTCACTAAAGCTAATTCTCCCCAAAATTTTACTCCCTCTACAATAAAGGTAAAAACTCCCCTAAATAGCCAACATGGCTTATTCAAATAGTCTTTCCCTCCAAAAACCCTCTCCAAAACTATAGGGTTTAAACAATATCTAAACCAATCCCTAAGTTTCAGCCCTTCAAAACTATACAACCAATTACCAACATAGTAATTAAATCTTTTCGAATACATGTCATTCGAATGAAAAGAAAGGTTTTTTAAAACCCGATTTTCAAATTTTGCAAGGTTTTTTGCAAACCCTAAACAACTCAACATTTAACTCCACATCTGTTGTTGACACCACACCCGACCATTTGGAGGTAATTGTGGTTTGTTGAATGTGCCGTCTTGACATGACTATCTTCAATGAAGAGATGGTTTGCAGTTGTCGTGGCACTTAAAGTACTAAGGTGGCAATGCTGAAGGAATGTTGATGCACTGTCACTATCATCACATTTAATCCTACTGACAATGGAACTCAAATGCTAGTAAAATACAATGTATTGCACTTATCAGCCTCATTTGCATCTTTAGGGTTTTGTGTTTTTCACTGTGTTGCCGCCATGTTGCAAGTGGAAACCATGAAGTCTATTGTGCAATCCACCATGTTCTATGGAAAATCTTTGAGTTTTATGAGTAAAATGCCATTTATACAGTCAATGCAAACTGTAGTATCATTTATGTAGTATCCTTCTTCAGCAGAGGCCGCGACTTTTGATCCTCATCTTGCTTGAACTTGAGCCCCAACTGTAAGTTTGCATGTATTTACTTTAATGCTGGGATTTTTTTCTGATATTGTGCCATAATATATGGCGTTGAAAAATGGTTTGTAACTTAGTTTAATTCATCCCCATCATAGGTTTTGAACTTGCAGTTTGTTTGAAGGCTCGGGGAGTTCTTGTCTGTTTGTTGTCGCCACCACTGCATTTGAAAGTGAGACCACTGCCACCGTGGAATGGTTTGGAGCTGTGTCTAAGGTTTCAAGCCCATGAACTCTTGACTATGAACTAGGGATGTCCCAACCATAGCTTCAGGACTCATCCCCAGTTGTCTGTGCAACCATAAAGCACCACCATTATGCATCTTTTCACCTCTTTCTTGACAACAACCCGCCATGTGGGTTTTCTTCAGCATTAAATATGTAGCTTGTGACTGAAAGATGCAGTGGGTATACAAATTTTTTGAACTCTATGACATCTTTCAGTCATAAGCTTTACACTTTTCTTGCAAGTTGTTGCAGTTACACTTGAGGTTATGAAGGCAAACACCATGCACATACAGATAAGTTGGATTCTCTATCATTTTTTGTTCATTCTCATTAATGATCTTCTCTGCATTAATATCACCTTTAGTTTCTATTTGATGAATGTTGTCATATTATGCTTGATGTTAACTGTAGCTATATATGATGACCTTTATGTGCTCTTGACCCACTGCTGCAGCACTATTTGTTTGAACCTTGAAGTAGAACATGGGTTTCGAAATGGCTAGAAAAAAAACATCATCCTCGCTGTCTTCAAATATGTAATAAGCACAACATATACTTTGGCTGGATGACGCTCCACTGTCTAAAAAACACACATAAAACTTAAACTGCAATACATGTTTAAAAAAAAAAAAAAACACATCAACTTACAGTCGTGCTGATAATAGGGAGCATCTTTTAATGATATAGACTGAATATGCTGCTATCTTTAATCACCAATATGTAGAAAACATAGCATATGTTTCTATTAAATGATACTTCATTGCTTCGAAAAGAACCACAAATAATTTTTCATAATATATGTTAAGAAACACATTAGTTAGCAGTCTCGAGCATTCTTTTTAAAGCATTATAAATATAACAGTTTGAATATACTATTGTCGAACATGCTGTTTGTCTTCTGGAACATACATAACAGAAAAACCCCATGGGGTTCAAGCACGGGCTCGTGACTCCCGGGGATTATACTTGAAAACTGTGAACTGCCATTTATATACATCATTTTGTTAATGAAACATGCTCTATTCCTGTGATCAATAATGCTCAAAACATCTATATGAGATGTAAACTTTGCAAAGGAAATTATCTTAACAGGTGACCTAAAACACATTATACAGTTATAGTATTTTATCATGACCAAGCATAGTTATTTCAAATGCAGCTTCTGAATGTCTTGTAATACTTTATTTCATTATACATACTCTCTGTATTTGCACATTCATTTTGATCTGGAATTGCTAACCTTTGTCCATTTTGCAATTTTTCATTCTTTGCTTCATGCTTAGATTCTGTCAGCATTCTTTCATTTTGACATGATTATGCATAATCTTGAAACAACCCTTTCATACTTTGTATTACTTGCATAAAATAGTGAGTCTCTTAGAATCTTTCAATTCTGCAATTTACCAATTTTCTTCGCTTATGTCTTTTTAGTGATATTCTTTGAATCTTCCTTCACGTGTCTTCAATTGTGATAATATGTGAACAGTAATCTTTCAAGATAATATCATCATTCTGCATAAAATGACCTATGTGAAGTTCGAGCATGGGCTCGTGACATCCACTGCATCATTTTCCTTTTATCTCCTGCATTCAGTATACACACCTGTTCATTTGCACACATAGTAATACTCAATTTATTAGGTCATCAAATCATATGCACCAATTAATGTTTGTGAGTGAATGTAAGAAAACATTCAGTCATGAGTATTGGTTGGTTTATCTCATTTGGTGGACTCATAGATTGATCTAATCATGAAAAAGGTTTCTTAGATGGTAATACTAAGTCCCTTTATTTAGATATATGATTTGAAGAAAAGCATGCATCAAAGTGGTTATAAATAGCAAAAGGTTTCATGTTTAGAACAAGTCCCTTTAATACTATTCTTTAGATATTCTTAATGAATGTTTTTCATTATGTTGACTTCAGCAGATTGATATGCAATTTTGAGACGGATTGATTGTATGTTGTTTGCTGGTTCCTTGTATTGCTTAGATCCAATTGGATCTAACATCTCTTCTTTCATGATGCAGGAAAACCCTAGAAGACCTAAATGCAGATGATGATGGATTTTGAAGACC
>MU224407.1:146244-170857 GCA_018584345.1 Thuja plicata | reverse complement strand
CACCTCTGGATGATCTTCCTCCTCTTCTGCTTGTCTGTAACTCCTGGTACACAAATCCTTGCTTGTTTGATCTTGTTGGAGTTCTGCTCATTAAAATCCACACTGAGCAATCATAGAACTTAAATCAAAACTGAAAAGCAGTTCGCGGTCCCACCGGGCGTGCCAAAAACTGTTCAGGTTTAGAATTGTCACCCTAACTCGGGCATTAGGGCTACCCGACAATTCCATCCTAACAATGGAAACCTCTCCTTGCTGTGGGTAGACTATGAATGAAGAGGAATCTCCAGATTCTAGGCTGGTTCCTATAAAATATGGTATATCACTTCTTGATCGAAAATTGAATTGGGAAAAAGGAGAAAGGGATTTGTAACTAAAATTGCATAAAAAGAAAGGTGATACACCAAGGATATTCAGGCTCTTTTTTAGCTTCAAACTGACATATGCTTATCATACTTTGATGGATCTTAGACTATCATTCACTACTCAATACATAGGTTAATTGAAAGGTGATAACTAGGGTTTTGACCACGAGCAATACTTCTTCCATTAACGACATGCACTTTCCAAAAAAGGCTTAAATTTTTGTAATATAAAATAGGAATTAATTTAATTCACTAAAATATATTGCAAAATTATTACTCTTATATGCAGAAAATTGAAATGGAACTATGAGTAATGATCACAATAAGAAGTATGGAAAAGTGAGGCAATTGTATTCTTCTCAAAAATCTGTGTAAAATCTACATACATGAATTCCAGAATAATGGCAAGGAATGATGAAATCCTCTTGCACAAAATGAAATTACACATATGCACTTACAATGGAATACAAAAAAATTGGATCCACAGCAATAGGAATTTGAAATTCACTAAAGCTAATTCTCCCCTAAATTTTACTCCCTCTATAATAAAACAAAAAACTCCCCTAAATAGCCAACATGGCTTATTCAAATAGTCTTTCTCTCCAAAAACCCTCTCCACAACTATAGGGTTTAAACAATATCTAAACCAATCCCTAAGTTTCAGCCCTTCAAAACTATACAACCAATTACCAACATAGTAATTACATCTTTTCAAATACATGTCATTTGAATGCAAAGAAAGGTTTTTTAAAACCCGATTTTCAAATTTTGCAAGGTTTTTTGCAAACCCTAAACAACTTGGCACTTAACTCCACATCTGCTATTGACACCACACCCAAGCATTTGGAGGTAACTGTGGTTTGTTTGAATGCGCCGTCTTGACATGACTATCTTCAATGAAGAGATGGTTTGCAGTTATCGTGGCACTTAAAGTACCAAGGTGGCAATCTGAAGGAATGTTGATGCACTGTCACTGTCATCGCATTTAATCCTACTGACAATGGAACTCAAATGCTAGTAAAATACAATTTATTGCACTTATCGGCCTCATTTGCATCTTTAGGGTTTTGTGTTTTTCACTGTGTTGCCGCCATGTTGTAAGTGGAAACCATGAAGTCTGTTGTGATATCCGCCATGTTCTATGGAAAATCTTTGAGTTTTATGAGTAAAATGTCATTTATACAGTCAATGCAAATTGTAGTATCATTTATGTAGTATCCTTCTTTAGCAGAGGCCGCGGCTTTTGATCCTCATCTTGCTCAAACTCGAGCCTCAACTGTAAGTTTGCATGTCTTTACTTTAATGCTGGGATTTTTTGCTGATATTGTGCCATAATATATGGTGCTAAACAATGGTTTGTAACTCAGTTTGATTCATCCCCATCATGGGTTTTGAACTTGCAGTTTGTTTGAAGGCTCGGGGAGTTCTTGTCTGTTTGTTGTCGCCACCACTGCATTTGAAAGTGAGACCACTGTCTCCTTAGAATGGTTTGGAGATGTGGCTGAGGTGTCAAGCCCATGAAATCTTGACTATGAACTGGGGATGTCCCAGCCATAGCTTCAGGACTCATCCCCAGTTGTCTGTGTAACCATAAAGCACCACCATTGTGCATCTTTTCACCTCTTTCTTGACAACAACCCACCATGTGGGTTTTCTTCAGCATTAAATATGTAGCTTGTGACTGAAAGATGCAGTGGGTATACAAAGTTTTTGAACTCTATGACATCTTTCAGTCATAAGCTTTATACTTTTCTTGCAAGTTGCTGCAGTTACACTTGAGGTTATGAAGGCAAACACCATGCACATACAGATAAGTTGGATTCTTTGTTGTTTTTTGTTCATTCTCATTAATGATCTTCTCTGCATTAATATCACCTTTAGTTGCTTTTTGATGAATGTTTTCATATTATGCTTGATGTTAACTGTAGCTATATATGATGACCTTTATATGCTCTCGACCCACTGCTGCAGCACTGTTTGTTTGAACCTTGAAGTAGAACACGGGTTTCGAAATGTCTAGAAAAAAAACATCATCCTCGCTGTCTTCAAATATGTAATAAGCACAACATATGCTTTGGCTAGATGACACTCCACTGTCTAAAAATTACACATGAAACTTAAACTGCAATACATGTTTTTTTTTTAAAAAAACACATCAACTTACAGTCGTGCTGATAATAGGGAGCATCTTTTAATGATATAGACTGAATATGCTGTTGTCTTTAATCACCAATATGTAGCAAACATAGCATATGTTTCTGTTAAATGATACTTTATTGCTTCGAAAAGAACCACAAACAAGTTTTCACAATATATGTTAAGAAACACATTAGTTAGTAGTCTTGAGCATTCTTTTTAAAGCATTATAAATATAACAGTTTGAATATACTATTGTCGAACATGCTGTTTGTGTTCTGGAACATGCATAATAGAAAAAATCCATGGGGTTCGAGCACGGGCTCGTGACTCCCAGGGATTATACTTGAAAACTGTGAACTTCCATTTGTATACATCATTCTGTTAATGAAACATGCTCTATTCCTGTGATCAATAATGCTCAAAACATCTATATGAGATGTAAACTTTGCAAAGGAAATTGTCTTAATAGGTGACCTAAAACACATTATACAGTTATAGTATTTTATCATGACCAAGCATATTTATTTCAAATGCAGCTTCTGAATGTCTTGTAATACTTTATTTCTTTATACCTGCTCTCTGTATTTGCACATTCATTTTGATCTGGAATTGCTAACCTCTGTCCATTTTGCAATTTTTTATTCTTTGCTTCATGCTTAGATTCTGTCAGCATTCTTTCATTTTGACATGATTATGCATAATCTTGTAACAACCCTTTCATACTTTATATTACTTGCATAAAATAGTGAGTCTCTTAGAATCTTTCAATTCTGCAATTTACCAATTTTTTTTGCTTATGTCTTTTCAGTGATATCCTTTGAATCTTCCTTCATGTGTCCTCAATTGTGATAATATGTGAACAGTAATCTTTCAAAATAATATCATCATTCTACATAAAATGTCCTATGTGAAGTTCAAGCGCGGGCTCATGACATCCACTGCATCATTTTCATTTTATCTTCTGCATTTAGTATACACACTTGTTCATTTGCACACACAGTAATACTCAATTTATTAGGTCATCAAATCATATTCACCAATTAATGTTTGTGAGTGAATGTAAGAAAAAATTCAGTCATGAGTATTGGTTTGTTTATCTCCTTTGGTGGACTCATAGATTAAAAAAGGTTTCTTAGATGGTAATACTAAGTCCCTTTATGCATATATATGATTTGAAGAAAAGCATGCATCAAAGTGGTTATAAATAGCAAAAGGTTTCATGTTTAGAACAAGTGCCTTTAATACTATTCTTCAGATATTCTTAATGAATGTTTTTCATTATGTTGACTTCAACAGATTAATATGCAGTTTTGAGACAGATTGATTGTATGTTGTTTGCTGGTTCCTTGTATTGCTTAGATCCAATTGGATCTAACATCTCTTCTTTCATGATGCAGGAAAACCCTAGAAGACCTAAATGCAGATGATGATGGATTTTGAAGACCTAGGACTTGACATGCTACCAGCAATGAAGATTCAATATGCAAGCATCGAACCACTACAAGGCAATGCATGGGACCCCTACTCCATACTTTCAATTATGCCTTATTTTTGCAATGTACTATTGTTGACATAAAAACAAAGATGAAGTAACATTTGTATAATACATTCAGTTTGAATGCACAATGTAATTGATCAAATTGTAATTTGAAACTTTTGGGAATATGATCAATTCTTAGAGTACAAAAAATGACATTTTCTGTTATGAATGTAATTACAAAAATGATTATTAATAATACTTGAAGGATGATATTAATAGGACTTTTCTAAAAATGCAATCTTTTTTTCTGTTTTATGATCATCTTGATGCATGCTACAAATTAGGATAACAAGAATAACTAATTTAGTGAGATAGTAGGAACAATTCGTACGAGCCTTCACAAGTGCTTCTCATGAAGAGATCCAAATATTTTTCACTATATCCATCTGAATTTTGCAATCTGTTCTCTTTGAAAAAATGAGGAGTCTGTGGCATTCTGTGCCCATATTTGAGAGGTTCTTGTTCTTGTTATTTTTTGAAAAAAATCTCAACGGGTTGTGAAAACTTTAGTAAATCACCTTAGGTTAGTCATTTCCCTATTTTTCCTCTCTTTCCCCTTTTCAAAAATAAAAATTATGAAGAGTCGACCTCTGAAATATCATAAGTTATTTCATAGTGTGAAATCAGTCTCACTCCTATGAAACTTCCTGATTGCCCTTATTTAGGCGTGAGCCTATTAGGGATCAAAAATATTTTCTGGTAATTCCCGATGGGACAAAAATTTCATAGCTAGAGATTTAGTGGATTCTTCAATATTTTCAGCCTTGAAGAGGCATGCTTCAAGCACCTGTCGACTCTATAGTTCAAATTATTTGGATAATTTGGTTGGTATGTACCTGATATGCTGGATTGAGAAGATGCTTCCCTCTTTCTTTGTCATGTGAGGATGTTATGGATAGTGGATATTATGCTTCCATTACAAATATTTTTCTTCCCTTATACTTTGTCATGGAAGGATATTATGGAAAGTGGATGTTTACACCCTTTTTCTATGAAAATGCTAGCATTCTACCAGCAATGCCATCTTGTAAATTCTTTCTTCTCACCCGCCCTTGCACAACCTTCTTGGAAAACTATAAATGGTTACCAACAACCAAAAGAGGCTTGTTATATCTTCCATCCATATGATCATCCTCTTCCCAAATAACAAAGTATAAGAAAATTAGAAAATATTAGTGGTAAGGAAATATTTCTAAATTTCCAAGAATAGTTGAGGGCTCTTAAGAGAAAAAAATATCACTAGTGGTCAGAATAGCTTTCTTACTAGGCTCAAATCCTATAGCAGAAAGTTTAAGTCCTAAGAAAATAACAAGAGTAGTTTCTTGCAATGTAGGGCTCTTCTAGGAAGGAAACGAACAAACAATTGGTAGCTATGGAAGTGGTGAACCCATTTCGTCATGGGCTTCCATACGAGGCTAGGGAGATGCCTCAAGAATAATAAGGCAAAGATGAAGGGGAAGAGGAGGATTAGTTGTAGTAGTAAGAAACCAAACAAATAGGGGATGGAGATTAAGAAGAGGATGTATTCCTCTCATTTGATGAGCTTCCTCACTTTTTGGAACATGAGGCGGAAAGAAACAATGAGGTGATGAACAAAGACCAATTCTAGGATGAGATAGAGATCTTCTGTTCAAACCTTGGCATATAGCCATCATTTCTTGAGTTGGAGGATCACGTACAAAAAGATAAGGAAGATGAAGTTAATAGTTTTTTTTAATGTTTTCCTTGTTGTTTAGGATAGGGTAGGTTATTTTTTGTTATTTTCAAGAAGTTTTGGTGCACTTGTTTAATTATTCTTAAGGGAATGTGTGGTTTAGTTTCTGGATTTCCTCTAAGTGCATTCTTGCATAGGTTTGTTGCGTCTCCTCTTTTTTTTTGAGGCAGGTCTATTTTTTTGGGGTTCTCTTTTCATGACTCTATGAGAATTGATGTAGATTTTATCTACTACACCCTTCATATGGAATATTGTGAAGGAGATTTGGGCTAGGGTAGAAGTGGAGTAATCGGAGATGAGAAAAAAAACTAATTTTTTTTGTTATTTTTCTATGTTTAGTAATCTCCATTTTCAGAGGCCTTCCAAGTAGAAATTGGGGTCAAAAATATCACCCATCCATTAAAACAATCTGACTAAAGGCATGGTGTCAAGGGACTGAATTTACATCTCTTTAAGAAATTTTCAATGATGTATGTTGTTTTGAATTTTGAGCACCGAGTAGAAAGTTATGACCCCATAAAGTTGGAGTAACCAAGTGTCAAATGGTTGCAATTTCAAGAAAATAGATGATCTCCTCCTTTTCTTCATATATTGTGATGTGCCATGTGTCGGTACCACACTTAATCCAAAGGGTGCTCAAAATAAATCTCCGTGCAATCCTATTGGCTTCTCATGTGTTAGCACCGTGCATCTTTAGCCCAACTTCAAATGAAGGAGTTCCAAACTCCTTCTGTTGTGACACATGTCCTTGTCGAAGTCACATCAATGATCTTGTGGGGACCACGTCTTTTATGGAAGTTTTTTCTTTCTCACAAGTGTACATCCCTTTTCATTTGAGCTTCATCACATGATTGGTTCACTTCAACATATCTTGAATGGTCAGCATAGCCCCCTTTTTTAATAAAATAAAATAATCCTCATTTTGGGCACTCATAAAATTTAAGAATTAATAGTGAGAGGAATGAGTGGAGGAGGAGGAGTGCATGGAGGAGGAAAATCCCAAAATTCAAATTTGAATTTGGGTGGGACTGGTGCAGTGGGGGCATAAGTTGGTCCTTTTGTCTGTAGGAATCTGGATGATGTAAAGGACAATGGGGAGCAAGGTAAGGATCCCGATGCTGGACAAGTCCCTGGGGACCTGTGGGGTCCAAAATTTGTGAGTCAGTGGTTCAATTGGAAGGAAGGAAAAATGGGCTTCCCTCTTTGGATTTAAACTCACAGGTAAGTCATCTTTACCACTTGTTAAGAACATCTTGAAACCTTTTCAAGGTAGCTTTGCCATTGTAGTCTCTGACCAAATCATAGACCACACTATTGCAAGAATGGAAAATTCCTTGGTCGAAAGATTTTTGGGTTTTAGGCCCAATATTGAGGTTGTTCGTGCCTTTACCAGTAGGAAATGGGTGTTGAAAGGGTAGGTGGATGTGGTGGCTATGACAAAAGGATGCTTGTATTTTTTCTTCTCTTGTGAAGAGGATAGAATGAATATATTATGTAACTAGCCATGGATGATTAGGAAAATTACTATGATCCTACAAAAATGGTGTCCCAACCTTGTGCTTGAAGATGAGGTGATGACCCAAGCCCCGGTCTGGGTTAAGATTCATGGTCTTCCCTTGGAATATTGGATGTAGGATATATTTGCGGGGATAGCCAATTACTTTGGTGAGATTTTATCCATTGACCCTGTCACAACATCAAGAAGAAGATTAACTTATGCTAGGATATATGTTGGTATAACACAAGAAGCTAGTGTGCTTGAAAAAATAAGTAATCATTCAAAACTGGGATCTTGGGAACAAAAGATAAAATATGAATCTATCCCTTTTGCTTGCTTTCATTATAAGAAAGTTGGGCATTGGGCGAAGAAATGTCTGACTAAGGAAACTCAAAGAAAGGTGAAGAAGTGGGTCCCTATTGGAAAGCCTAAAGAAAATGGGGAAGAAATATCAAGAGGGTTGTTATCAAACAAAGTGGGGGATAAGGATCAAAACATGGATATAGAGGGCAAGGGCAAGGGCAAGGGCAAGGAGAATGACCAGGCTAAAAATGGAAGTACAAAAAGTAATGAAATCCTACAATACCAAGTAGAGGATAGAAGTAAGGGGGATGAATACAAGAGGACATTAATAAGAGGAAATAAATGATAATGAAGGAGGATTTGTAAAAGGAAGAAAGAAATGCAAACTATTGGAGTTGATGAAAAAATATCAACCCTACAGCTCCCAAGAATCACCTACATGCAAACATCTATCATAGAAATAGAGAAGCAAAAGCTATGGAGGCACAAAACAATAGGTCTGTGAAAGAGGAAACATCCTCAATTGATTCAATAAAAATGGAATGATTACAAAATAATTAATAATTACAAAATGATCAATCCTAATAAAGGAGATCAAAACCCTAAGAAGGGTGGAGAAAGCTAGGTTGCATGAATAATTAATAAAGAATTAATTATTGCATGCCTAAAGTTTAGCTTAAGTGAACTAGAAATAAAAAGGTGACTCAATATTTAAATCAATAATGATTTAATTAATAAGTGAAAATGTTTTTTTACTCTAACACCCCCCCTTAAGATAAATTTAGGGAGAAGCTAAAAACCTAGAAAAAACTACTGAAAGTAGGAAATGGGTCCCGAAAACATGGCCTAATCAAGTACCCAAGTACAAAAATCTCTGTAAAGAGGAGAAAAGAAGAAAACCAGTGGGAAAAACCCCTCTCCAAAAAGAGATGAAGCCTAGTGAAGGGCTGAAGAAGCCTCCAACTAGAGAATGTCCCAGAAGAAAAGGAACAAAGAAAGAACTTGTAGAACACCTCTGAAGCATGAAGCTGCAATCACTGTTGAAGAATAACCGCTAGAACCTCCACTATAATGGAACATGATCAGGTAGAGAAGAATAAAAAAAAATCCTGAAGAGCTGATTAATCAAATATAGAAGGATGCCTCCAAAACATGAATGATAGAGTGTCCATATGGTAAATGATCCATCTCACCAAAATGCATAGGTACCCAGCCACTGCATCCACCTAGTACATAGGAACAAATAATAAATACATAGATCACTCCATCAAACCAAGGAAGCATTAGAACCAACAAGAGATACCCCTATAATGCTGAGTAGGGAGAGGCATGACATGTATACTGAATCATACTACCATGAATAACTGCATGATGAAGAACGTACAAACACATATAAAGGATGGTGTCATGGAGGGATCACTCTCTTGACACACATCATGAGGCTAATGTCATGGAAGGAAAATTCACTTGAAAAAGGTAGATGGAACACAAATCAAACATCAAACCCCCCCATGACACTTTATAATATAGTGTGAGTACAATCAAGCACAAAATATGCAGGATCCCAAACATGCATCAGATGAGACTTTATTTCAGTGTGTTTGCAAAAAAATAAATGTGACAAAAATAGATGTCTACAATATCCAGGAATGAAAAAAAGCTACAAAAACACAAATAAAAGCTAAAAATAAGTCATCCCATGCATGAAAAAATGATCCCAGGACTTAAAACATCCAAGATATCCACCATAATGCAAAAATGAAAAAAAACTGAATAAAATATATCGAGAGTAGAATCTGGGTGTGAGACCCATGAAATAAGATAGATCACTGAACCAACTTTCCAACACCATGTGGAAGTAAAAAAACAGAGTCCAGATGAGAAAGATATGGCTCCCAGAGTGCAAAAAAGAACCCTAACTTTGACTGGAAAAAACCCATGTAATATTGCAAAATAAGAAAATCTAACTCCAGATTTGGATAGAGCTTGTAAATATCTTTTCGATGATATAAGATAGGTCAAAATATAATATCATATGCGCAAGCTATGAGAAAAAAACCACAAGGTGCTCATTATAAAAAAGGGCAAGTTGTATGATGGGTTGGTGGCTGTCAAATTTAACCCACATCTAAGATGTAGAGTGCTGACATCAATGACACAGAAACCGAGGCAACATGAAAACCAAGGCATATTTTTTCCTCAAAAAGCATGCCAAGGCTGTGCATGCAAATGCCCAAATTTCAACTATGTCCAAATTGAACATGCCTTATATGAAAATAGGGGTTTTGGGCATTCCAGACATGATTGTGAGGTCATTTTGTGCCCACAGCGCTCTGAAAATATCTCCACCCCAAATCCACACAGCTTTTCACAGAAAACCTCTCAAAAAACCAGATCTGAAGGGAAAGACCAAAAAATCTCATGAAGAGAACAGGGGCATGAAATGGTGGAGCTCTGATACCATATTGGAATTGATGAAAAACTATCAACCCTACAACTCTGAAGAATCACCTACATGCAAACACCTATCACAGAAATAGAGAAACAAAAGCTATGGATGCCAAAAACAACATATATGTGAAAGAGGAAACATCCTCAATTGATTCAATAAAAATGGAATGATTAAAAAAGATTAAATAATTACAAACTGATCAATCCTAATAAAGGAGATCAAAACCTTAAGAAGGGTGGAGAAACCTAGGTTGCATGAATAATTAATAAAGAATTAATTATTGGATGCCTAAAGTTTAGCTTAAGTGAACTATAGATAAAAAGGTGACTTAATAATTAAATCAATAATTATTTAATAAATAAGTGAAAATGCTTTTTTACTCTAACACAAACTTGCATAGAAGCCCTATTATTATGGAATCAAATGATGTCAATCATGAAGAGCATAAACCAGAGTCCCCAAGGCCAAAAGAGTGTGGAGAGGAAGAATTAGAATGGTAGGATGGCCAACAATGCGTTATTTTAGGAAAAGGATCTATATAAGCTTCACAAATGTCTCCTCAGGTGATCAGGAGTACTTTTATGGAGAATCAAAACCCGAATTGGGGAGATGCTGATTCCATTAATTAGGCTTTAAAGGGATACCAAAGTGGGTAGGAGGATGGAGTAGAAGTTTCAGTGGATGCAAAAAAATCCAAGAGCAAGAAGAAGAAGGAGAAGGCTAATCGACCCCATACAAGAAGTATAAAAAATGGAGATGTGGGAGGGCTGATGGCCTCTCCTGGTAGGCCATCTAATCAGAAAATTTGAGCCATGGAGGCTAAAAATAATATAGCAGATGGAAGTTAGAAGACCATCCTAGAGGAAGGACCATTTATTAGGGTATGAAGATTATCTCTTGGAATATTATAGGATTGAATAATCTTCATAAGCAAGATCTCGTTAGAAATATGATTAGAGATAATAGACCTAATTTTTCTTTTATCCAAGAAACTAAAATGCTTAAGGAGAAGGTTGAAAAACTTAGATTTTTTAAGAATGGTAATATTTGTGGGGGGGATTCTGAAGGAGCCTTAGGGGTTATTGACACCCTTTGGAACTGTGATGTTATAAAAGGTGAAGTTATTTTTCAAGGGATTAATGTTGCCTGTATCAGATTTAGTCATCTCAAGGATGGTACGTCTTGGGTTTTGACCAAAATTTATGCTCCTAATACAAAAATTGGCAGAGATTTTTTGGGAGATGCTAACCAATTTGAGAAGGGGCTTTAGTACTAAGGAGTGTATTGTTATGAGAGATTTTAATACTCCCCTAAAAGAAACTGAAAAATGGGGTAAGCCAAACAAATTTGGACAACATAATGAACGTTAAAAATTTCTTAGATGAGCAAGGCCTCCATGACGTGGATTTGCAGGGAATTAATTATACCTAGACTAATAGAAGAAGTGGGAATGATATCATTCAGGTTAGAATTGATAGAGCCCTTATTAGTAATGATTGGTTCTTTCATTATTACTGTTTGCTATCTGTTCATGTGAGAGTGGGCTTTGATCACAACCCGATTAATTTCATGGCTGATCCCATTACCAGAAGGAGGATTTTTCCCTATAGATTTGAGAAAATGTGGATGCAACACCCTCAATTGGAACAAATAATTAAGGAATGGTGAAAGATAAAGATAAAAGGTACAACTATGTTTATTCTTGCCAAGAAACTGAAACAGGTTAAGGAGAATATGAAAATATTGAATAAGGACACCTTTGGTAACATTTTTACCACTAAGTCCAATATTTGTTTGGAACTGAAAGATATTCAAGACATGATTTAGTAGGATGGATATGATAAAATTAAAAGAGAACAAGAGAATGAGAAACTTGTGGAATATCATGATATTATTTCTAAGGAAGAAACTTTCTGGAGATAGAGAGCTCGAAAGATTTTTTTGAAGGAAGGGGACAGGAATACTATATATTTTTTCATGACTACTCTAAAGCATAGATTGGCTAATAGAATTACCAATTTAAATATAAATGGCACAAGATCTGATGATGAAGATACTATTAGATGGAGGCCAAAGTTTTTTTTCAAAATCTTCTCCAACAGGACAAAGATCTTGACAAGGAAGCTCAAAAGGATTTTTTGGATGGTATTCCCCTATCTTAGATGAGAACTAGAATGCTAGTATCACTGCTATCCCTTCTAATTATGAAATTAGAAGGGTTGTTTTTCTTTTGATGGGGACAAGGCCCTTGGTCCTGATGGGTTCTCCCTATTTTTCTTTCAGAAATTTTGGATAATTATTGAAAAGGATGTGACTAGTGCTGTGAAGGAATTCTTTGGTTCTAGGAAGCTTTTAAAAGAATTGAATGGTACCTTTATTGACCTTATCCCTAAAAATCATGCTACAAATAATATGGACCAGTTTAGACTAATAAATTTATGTAATTCAACTTACAAAATCATTTCTAAGGTGCTAACTACAAGGGTTCTCTCTATTTTGCAGTCCCTTATATCCGGGCAGCATGATGGTACTGTCTTAGGGAGGTAGATCATGGATTTTATCATCTCTATCCATGCAAAATGTGCATTCTTTGGTTATGTCTGGAAAGGAGGGGATCATTCTGAAATTGGACCTATCTAAATCCTATGATAGGGTTGATTGGGTTTTTCTTAAGAAGGTGCTGAAGGCTTTTGTCTTCAACAACATAAGTATAGACCTCATCTATCAGCTAATCTCTTCTGCTACCTTTTTAGTTTTGGTTAATGGTTCTCCTACCCCTTTTTTTAAATCTTCAAGGGGTTTAAGGTAGGGTCGTCCCTTATCTCCGATCATCTTTGTTATCATGGTTGAGTGTTTGGGCCTTAATCCTTCTTCTGATGCACAAGTCTGCTCTCACCAACAGTTTGTGGATGACTCAATTATTATGGGGGAAGCTTCAGTTAAAAATTCTAAAATCATAAAAAAGTCTTTGAATAGATATGATACAACTTTGGGATAGCTCATTAACTGGGGAAAGAGATCTGTCTTCTTCTTCAATGTCCCTGAAAAAAGACAACACATAATTAAGAATGTTCTGGGGTGTGAGATGGAGTCTCTGCTTGGGACTTACGTTGGTCTCCCTCTTTTCTTGGAGCCCCCTGACTCTTTCTAGAGTTCTCTGGTGGACATATTTCACAGTAAATTGGTTGCGTGGAAAGGCATGTTGTTGAGCCAAGCTGGGAAGATTCAGATTCTTCATTCTAGTCTTCAAGGATTACCTCTTTATGCACTTAGCATATTGAAAATCCCAAAAAAATATGGAGATGTCATTGAGAAGATTCAAAAGACCTTTTTGTGGTCTGGAATGGAAAATAAGAAAAGGATGGCCCTTATTGCTTGGGAAAAGGTTTGTAGACCTGTGAATAAAGAGGGACTTGGTTTGCGCAAAGTTAGAAACCTTAATGACCACCTACTTGCTAAATTAATTTGGAGATAATATAATCTGAAGGGGGAATGGACTCTAATATGGGATAACAACTACAACAATGAGCATCCTAATCTTGTCAGCTTTCTTAATAATGACAATGTTTCTGGGGATCCTTTATATGGAGAAATGTTTTAAAGAACAAGGAAATCATTAGAAAAGGTAATGTTAAATGGAAAGTGGGAAATGGGAGGACAATTTTTTTTTGGGAAGAGGAATAGCTATTGGACAACCCTTTGAAGGAAATTCCTTAGTGGAAGGACTTTGAGAATCAGTGAAAATTGAGGTTTGGGGAAAAGGTGGCTGATTATTGGGAAAGGGATCGATGGGTGAACCTTACTATTTTTGAACAATCTTTGGGAAAGCTTGATAAAATCCTAAATTCTTTCACTCTAATTGATGAAGAAGACAACTCCATATGGAAGTATAGTTCAAATGGGAAATTTTCTATATCCTCTTTGTTCCATTAGGATTCTGAGAATTTAAATGAACCCTGTTGGGCTAAGGCCTAAATTAAAGGTCTAACTCCTAAGGTTAATGTCTTTTTCTGGATAATGCTACAAAATAAGGTTCTTACAAATGACAATTTGAGAAGAAGAGGTATTAATATGGTCAATAGATGTTATTAATGCAATCATGAGGAATAAATAGTTAATCAATTGAATCTTCATTGCCCTTATGTGTGAAGTATGTGGGGAAAATGCTTTAAAATTCTAAATGTTGATTGGGTTATCCCTGAGAATTTGTAGAGTTTTTCAATTCTTGGATTCCTCCCTCTAGGAATGAAACTGTCACTAGGATTTGGAATTTTATTTTACCCTATATGTGCTGGGGGGTTTGGAAAGAAAGAAATGAGAGAATATTTAGAAATAAGGTCTCCAATGAGAAAGTGGTTTTCCATAAGATCAAAAGAGATGTTATGTAAAATACACACTTAAAGGACAACATGGTGGAACCCTCTAATTTGGAGGACATAACCTTCTTCAATAACTAGAAAATAAAAGGCAAAATGAGTAAGGACAAGGAAAAATCAGGGAGAGAAGGATCTAGATGGGATTTCCCTCCTAGGGGATGGATGAAAGTGAATTACGATGGAGCATCAAAAGAGAACCCGGGGGTGGCAGGGTGTGGTATGGTGATAAGAGATGAGAATGGGGTTTGTAAAGGGATAATAACTATCCCTTTAGGTTTTCAAACCAACAATGTAGCCGAGGCCAATGTGGCCCTTTATGGTTTAATCTTAGCCAAGGATAAGGGATGTAAGAAGCTTTGTCTTGAAGGAGACTCCCTTAATATAATATAATTTCTAAATAATGATTGTGAAGTTTCCTGGTTGATTCATAATGTTGTGCAAAAAACTAAAATCCTAATCAGATCTTTCAAAGATTGTGTCATTACGCATAACTATAGAGAAAACAATGGTATTGCTGACTGGGCTACCAACATGGCGTGCAATATGGAGGCAATGATGCATTGGAATGATGGGGATGAAATGCCTTTTCAGGCGAAATCATTAATGGAAAGTGACCATTTACGGATCAAGCAAGTAAAGGTTTTAAATGGTAAGTTTAATGAAGAGATTTTATTATGAGGTGAGGTGTCATAATTACTTCATATGGGTGAAGTACATTATAGTAACATTGATCTTGAGTTGGCATGGATTCTAGGTGTTTTTGGCCAAGCTGAAAGAAGTCAATTTTCTCCACAATAGCAGTAGCATTTCTTTCATCGAGACTGATATTTTCTTGCAGAGTGAAAAAATGGGAGGAAGCAAGAAATGCTTCAAACCTGTCAACTATGATGAGTGGAAGTATAACAAGACTGTTTGGAATATTTTGAATAATGGTGGGATGGCGGTCTTCATGGAGAGGTTACATGGCAGAAACCCTACAGTAACAAGGCAATTTTTCAAGACCTAGAAGAATGAGAAGGTGCTTGTGGGGAATAAACTCATGGAGGATATGGAGGAAATCATAGCTGAGGCCATGCACATGAGTATGGAAGGGCTTAAGTTCTACAGAGACAAAAATATTTCTGACAAACCTTTGGAGAAATTCCAGACCGAGGAGGAGGAGAAGGTGAGATTGGTGAAGGCAGATACTTCCTATCACAACCCAAAATGCATATCCAGGTAATGGAGGTATGTGTTGTTTGCGGTTATCAATTACATAACGCTTGATGGTAGATTCACCAGAGCTTATGGGAATCACTTTATGATGTTGAACCAATTTAGGCATAATGTTAAAATTAGTCTTCCATTTTATCTGTTGAGTTCGTTGGACTTTACCATCACTAGTCTTCCATTTTATTTGTTGAGTTCACTGGAATTTACCATCACTAAGTCTCAATGGAGGCCATGCTAACTATTGCTGGAAAGGGAAGTAAAATATGAAAATAGATTCTTGAAAGTAAAACTATTTTATTACCATCTACTTAAGCATGAATAGAAGTGAAAAAAACTACAAAAACTAAGTTTAGATCTATCAAGTAGGAAACTACTATGCCTACTTTGGCTACAGGAACATACACAAGAATTGTTTCCTCATGGCTGCAGGAATAGACAAGCGATTGGAAAACAACTATAACAATTAGAAAGAAGAAATAAAATGCAAAGGATCACTCACCAAGTGACCCCCCTTGGGTGAGTGGATCCAAGTTCTTCAACACACTATAAACTCATAATAACCATTTCTTTATTCATATAATAGAAACTGATTACACATGATACTAGAAACTATGAAACTAAATTGTTGAAAATAGTTACATCACTCATAATCTATTTTTGTCTAATCTCCTAGATAACCTTTGCATAGGCTTCAACAACCTATTTAAACTAACTGACCACCTCAAAAAAATAGATGGGTACAATTATTACATTAAAAGAAGAAAGGAGAATTTATCTCAACTAGAAAGAAACAATATTTTTCTTATTTGTGGGAGAGAATATAGAACAACTAATCCCTACATTTTCTCTGCATTAAAACATCACTAAATTCTTTGGCTGGAAAGTGGATCAATTAGTTAAGCCATCAATGAGTTTTCAATTTTGTCCTCTTTAATGCTACTCTTGGCTATATGACTTGGTCCAAGAACCGGTGAAAACACATTAATTATTATCTTAACCACTCTTCCTTGTTCATCTATTCCTATAGGGAAAGATTAGGAGCACAAAAACATGGAGATACACCCATTCCACATTACATACATTTATTAAAATTTATATTTCATTAATATGGATATATCACATGGCTACAGAAAAAATAAACTACTTGGCTATAGGAAACCTATTATGCTTCAATTATTCAAAAATAATAATATGAAGTTAAACATGGTTTAAAAGACCAAGTATCTCATCCTAAAAGTATTAAGTCCACATGACATATGTTCATCAGATACTATTTTAAAACTCATAAAACTATTCAAATCAAAGTCTTTAAAAAGTCATAAAACCTCAACAAGTCCAAGAAAAAAAGAGAAAACATGACAAAATAGGTTGTTATTTCAGCCCATCATTCCCCCCAAACTAACGCCTTGCTGGTCCTCCAGCAATGGAGAAATTCTTGATCCTTGCATTCATCTTGAAGACACTAGTTGATCCCTATCCTACTCCACCTTTGGCCAAATTCTAGTAATATCCTTTATTTTTTTTCCAACTTTTCTCATTTGGGCCTTTCATAATCCATATCATATGCATTCCCATAATATGTCACATTGAGAAGTGGCCAAAGTAGAATTGGGGGCTAGAATGTAAGTGGAAGCCAATGTTCTTGCTTTGTGCAGGCTAGTTGTATATACATGGGTGATCTTTGGGTTACTAAAAGGTAGTTCTATGGTGAATGAGGCTCAACATGCTAGAGACCCTCAGAAAGGTTGTTCCATCACTGAATAATGGGTCCAAGAAATAATTTCCCTTCATTCCTATCCATCTTCTCATACACCATGAATGCCTCTTCTCTTAAGGATTGAATTCTTTCCATGTGGGAGTCTTTTGTAAATAACCACAACCAATCATAATACAGTCCCCTATCCTTCTTGCATTGAACCCTTAATTGTAAATTCAAGATATGAATGCTCGTAGATGGATATATCCAATATATGCAAGTGGATTCCAAGTAGTATTATGCAGAACAACAAAGTTATGCAAATATAACTCACATGGAAAGTTCTTAATGGCTATAGGAGCGGAAGTGTATACCTCATATAATTCTTAAAATGTTTCCAGAGAAGGATTCAACCCTCTGACAACCCTCATTAGACTGAAATTCAAGTACTATTCTTCTAAATAGAGGGTATAAACTCTGGGTGGTGATCTGTATTGCATAAGCTGAGTAATCACTTTTGTGATTGTATTGATCCTATCCTTCAGCTTAGTGATCTCATAACCTATATTCTAAATTTCAATTCTTTTATTATCAATTACCCATTGTAAGTTAGCTTTCTCCAATTGCCAATGACTTTGTTTCAATAACACTTGTTTATATAGGCTTAGGCATGCATAAAGTGGACTAGAAATGTCAGGAGGAGTATCTGGTTCTTTCTCTTCTTCTTGTGGGTCCTCCACGAGTATATCTACTGGACCCCTTGTCTACACTAAAATATAATTCTCAACCATATATTTTGTTGCAACAAACAAATTAGTAAGCCCTTCCAAACTTGGTCTTGTTGTAGCTGATCCTCTTCCATAAAATCATTTTTCTCTCCTTGTGGAAAATATTCTCCTATAGGCTCTTCTAGTATCTCATCCTCCCCTTGATAGGAATTTAATTCATTACCCCTTTCCATAGACTCATATGTCTCAATATCAATAATATCAATAGAAACACTACCTTTTTCTCTATGCGTTGTCTTCTAAGGTTTCTCTCTCAACCTATGACTTCTTCTAGTAGGTGTATTATTACCAAACTTAGAGAACTTTACTTTGATAGATTTTCTCAAATGTTTATTTATATCTATTGTGGCTACAAGAGGGTTTTTTTTGTATCAATTGTTTTTCTTTTAGAAATAAGATAGGCCTTTACAGTACCTTTTTTCTCTACCCTTTCCTCTTCTGGTTCGACCTCCTTCTCCTTTCTCTTATTTTTCTATGTTGCAAACCTAGTCCTCACAAAACTTTGTGAAGAACTCTCAAAATTAGGCATATGTGGGATGTAATCTATATTAATGGATGAGGTTTTTTATGTATGAGGTTTAGTTGTAGGAGGTGCTTTAGGATACACTCTTGAGGATAAGGCCTCTTCCCTAACTTTAAAAGTTCCCACAGGTGTACTAACCCTATGGGTTAATGGATGTCCACTAATACCTACATTCCTTAATGTGAACCTCCTAACAATTAAAAACTCTTTCCAAGACATATTAGAGGCTTCATTCAATGACCTTTCTACCAAAATATTAATCTATTAATGGTGCGATATAGAGTCAAGCTTACCTTTTTTAACTTCACTTGCATTGTTTAGGAGTAGATTGTATAAAATATTGAGAACATTCATCCTTCAGCCATGGCATATATGACTGAGGAGCTTAAAGTGAAGAGAATGAAGGCATGACTATCTGCCTTCAAAAGTTAGATATTTCATTATATATGCATCTATCTATACATAATCATGTGGTAATGATAATCTCTTTGTGCCATGTTTATCCACCTCTAAAGAAGGGTCATATGGATGAGTGAATTGAGCACGATTTTTTCTTGCATCCTTTGATTTTGGAAAGTTTCTCCTACTGTTGGAAAGCCAGTCACTTCTTATATTAGTTCTTCTGTGACCTTTACCCTTAACCCTTTCACATTATCTAAGCCATTTTTTAGTGTTTAGGTTAATTCTAGGGCAATATCATTATTATAATAAGTAAGGTTGAGGAAATACTCCAACCAATCACAATTCTGGAATGTCTGCTAGCACTCTTAGTACTGAAGAAGAACAACATAAATAGTGGGTTCATGGTGGATAGGAGTTCCTCCACGAGGAAAATCAATTTTTTCTTCACAAATTTTCAAAAACTATTCTCAAATGGTTCACAAACAAGTGCAGGACACGAGAAATTTGCAAACAAAAATCCTTCAAACAACCAAAAAAAATTAGCTTCCTCCACTTTTCTTTTTGTAAATACCCTGCTACTTCCTTTCAATTAAAAACTAGATTTCTTTGCGTATAACTGACACCATATTCAAAAATAGCAGTCAAGATAATAAACACATTGGCCACATGAGGTATTATGAGGGGTACATAAGAATGAATACTAAAAATAATTTATTCACTCCAACCATCACATCAAATGTCACTCACATAGCCTTTTCCCTCTAATAATCTTAACACAATATAGGTGCTGACGTAATGTGATCTAAGTAGACATAACACACAAGGTGATACAAATGCATACCCCCCAACCTTAATTAAAAAATAGGTCTGCCTATTGAGGAAGGTGCAACTTAGCATAATTTCAAATAGCAATATGACATAACAATATAAATGGAATTGAAGTTAAATAAATGGACTTTGAGTAGAATAAATGATCAAAATACCTTACGCGCACCTGTCACCTTTTTCATCAATGAATGAGATGTAGGATCACTTGAAAGAATAAATGGAAGTGGAGTTTGGAAAGGCATGATGAATTTATGATGACTTGGGGGAAAAATAAAGTGTTATGAGAGAGGTGAATTTATTATGAATAAAAAGTACTTCCACATAATATGGAAATATTTATTATAACATCATGAACAAGTAATCCTATGAAGAGGTAGGTTGGACACTAAGTCATGTAATCACCTGAGAATGGTCTAGTAAATCAAGAGCCCCTAATCTCAAATAATCAAACCCAAAGCTTAATCAAATAAGATCATTTCCTAATCAAAGGCATTGAATCTTTTAGTAGACCTGATTATGTGAGTAATTTGATCTATAGATTTGCATAATTAAATTGATCATCAATTAATATCTAATCAAGAATAGTTAATTATTAAATCAAGTCATTTAATTAAAGGTCCTTGTACTTTTAATTCAATCAACCCATTTTCTAGAGTTTCTAATTAAAGGGAATTAAATAAATCAACTAAGTTATCTCATTCTCAAACAAACAAGAAAACACAAAGGGATCCAATTAAAAAAAAATCACATGGATTGACAAACATGGATCAAGAAAGGGAGAATCTCAACCCTTCACCAAGTTTGAATCCCAATCACCCAATCTCATGGAATTCCTATAAATCCAAGCTCATCCTAAGCTCAAAAGGAGAGAATAGAGTGAATTTTCATAGCAATGTTATAATGTAAAATTCTATCTAGTGTTTAATTGTGCATTTTAAATAGTTTGAATTGCATCGTAGTTTATTTTTTAGATCAATTTCATTTCTTAGAATCATGGAGCTTAACACTTAGATTCATTTTTAGCTTATATTTGGCATTTCTATTTTATTTTGCATGATTGTTAACAAGATCTTGAGTAAAGTATATATTTATTGCATCGTACTCATTTGAATCTTCTATTTTAAGGTAGTCTAGTCACTCATCTAACATGTTTAATCTGAGAGCATTTTTAATAGATCAAACTCACCTTAATTAGGAAGAAATAGATCAATTTATAATGGGTTTTCCTTTCTATTTTGATGAATTTTTGATACTAACCCATTATTGAAATGATCTATTGAAGTGTTGTGTGCAGATTTGTAAGTCCACAATTCACACACACAAGTCCTACTTCTTCGGCTGCAAGAAACTCAGATGACTAATCCTCCTTGAATTACTACATGAACTTTGATCTTCTAGTTAGCTTGTGATACAATTTTAAATGATGACCATTAACAATAAGTTTGAATCTTACAGGATCAATTGTATGGAGCTATTTATAATTACTTCAATGATTTCATAAAGTCCCAACCAAAGTGTCTGGTTTACCTAGAGTATCTTTATATCTAGGATCATAGAGAAGAGCTCAATCACTAGGTTGAAATTTCTTTTCCTTGATATATTTGTCATGCCAATTCTTCCTTTTATTCTGTACAATCTATGTATGCTACAGGACTGACTTTCTACACTTATTCAAAGTGCTCAACTGCAGGATTCTATCCTTTTGTAGTGGCAAGATTCATCTCTAAGTTTAAATTTGTTCTAAGTGTTTTATGCATAAATTCAACGGGTATAAAATCTATTTTTCCATACACCATCTCAAATGGGGTAAAGCCTGTGGTAGTTTTTCCATGTAGCTCAAAAGGCTCATATTGCTTATTGTAATGTGTTGGCCCAATCCCTTTTATGTAGTGCAACTATCTTAGTAAGGATAGATTCAATCTCCCTATTGGTGATTTGGTAATGCAGATAATAATTTGTATTTAAGAACTAGTGAAGATGGAATCTTAATAGTTGAAGTTTTTGTAGATAATGATGAAATGAGTAATAAATTCTCTAAGGAAATAGAAAGTGAATTTGAGATGTTGATGATTGGTGAAATGAATTTTTTTCTTAGTTTGCAAATTAATCAGAACAAGAATGGTATTTTCATTTCTCAAACCAAGTATCTTAAGGAAATGTTGAATTTTTTTGGAATGGAAGAGTGTAAACCTATTGGAACACCTATGGTTACTGGTTACAAGCTTACTACTACTGATGAATTGCAGGGTGTTTTTCAAACAAAGTATAGATCCATGATTGGAGGCTTACAATATCTAACTTACACTAGACCAGATATTACTAATGAAGTTGGAATTGTGGCAAGATATCAAGAAGATCGTAAAGAGATTCATCTTGTTGCAGTAAAGAGAATATTCAAATATCTAAAAGGGACACTGGAATATGATTTATGGTATGAAAAATCTAATGATTTAGTTTTGAATTCTTATACTAATGCTGATTGTGTAGGAAGTGTTGATGAAAGAAAGAGCACAAGTGGTGGTACATTTTTTCTTGGGAAAAGATTGATTTCCTAGTTAAGTAAAAAGTAGGATTGTATAGCTTAGTCTACTGCTGAATCAGAGAATGTTGTTGCTACTATAAATTACACATAAATTGTTTGGATGAAGAAGATGTTGAATGATATTGGGATAAATTTTGAAGAACCATTGGTTATTCATTGTGATAAAACTAGCACAGTGAATATGTCAAAGAATTCAGTTATGCATTCAAAGACTAAACACATTTCAATCAAGTATCATATCTTGAGAGAAGGTTGTGGGGAAGGAAATTAGATTAGAGTATATCAACACAAAGGAACAAATAGAAAATATATTTACAAAACCTTTTCCAAAGGATGACTTTGAGTATCTTAGAGGTATTCTTGGGGTGAGATCCCCTTCTTGCGAGAACTAATTGATTTAGGAATGCATCAGTCCAGTGGATTTCAAAGCTATATCATTTCCTGGACTTGATGTTTGGATCCACTCCTCAGAGGGAGTGATCACAAGAACAAAATAGAAAACATTTGGGTGTTTACGCACTTGGTTGCTGCACGCATGAAGATTTGAAAAAGCTACACCTTGCAGAGGTGAGATGGTCAGAAATAGAGTAATGGCACCCCTTTCCATTGATGTTAAAGGGGGAGAGATTCAGTAGAAAATCCCTACTATTTTGGGAGAGTTGTGAAGAGGATATTGAGAAATTTGTATTGAGATGGGTACTTTTGGATTGATGGATATTATCATGTTTTTCCATAAATGACAAAGAGGGATATTGTTGGAATTGGCTTCTGTTGGAGTTGTTGGCATTCATATTTTGTCATTCATGTCAACACATGTTCAGTTGAAGTCTCAGTCAGACTAGTTATCTCAGGCACATGCAAGACTGACACTCATGTATAGATTCTGTACAAACTCTCAGAGGATTTGAGAACTGATATGTATTAAGGGATAAGCTAGAATCTTATATCTAAGGTTGTTTGAATTTATGTTTCTATTTGTATGAGTTACAACAATTTTGGTGAAGATTGTGTTGCAGAAAAGTGACAAAGAATTATGGCAGTGTTAGTCTCTGAGTTTTGTGGATAACATGGATGCGATCAGGTGTCATATTATGAGAGCTTGGGGAATATTAGGAGACATGTTGAGGAATTTTTTTTATGATTATTGGGTCGCGGGACTCTTGGTGATGTTAGTTGTAGCGTGTTTTCTAGAGAAGACATATTTATGGGCGACTTCAGAGATGTAGCATGTGTTATGGATAATGAGTGTGGATTGCAAATATTGGATTATATTTGATGATTTTTAATTTATTTTTACTTGTTCAAGGTACCGTGTATAGCTTATCAAGGGGTTAGGTAATTGTTTTTACATTGGGGAAGTATTAATTGGCTGACCTAATTGCTTTATATGTAATCTGTATAAAGGAGAGTTGTTTTCTTTTGTGGACATGGGATTTGGAAGCTGTGATCTTGTATTTGATAATTCTATTGGATGTAGAGTAGAGATAGTGATTGATTAACTTCTGTATAGTCGGAAAATGGAAGCACTTCCATTGTAGACATGTTTAGCCTTCTGAGTAAGTGGTTTGGGGTCATGGAAAGTGCCTTGAATGGGTTCCTGATCTTGAAATGGCTTCCTCCCTGTTCTGTTCCTCTTTCCACTCCTGTTTGGCTTGATTTCTGCATTCTGGATGGCAGATTGGTGATTCTGGGCTTCAGGGTCAAGGTCGAAATTTTAGGTCTATGTCAACCTCAACCCTGACCTAGGTCAGGATCGACCTCAACCCTAACCCAGGTCAGGGTCAACCTCAACCTTGACCCAGGGTTCAGATCCCGGGGTCTTGCAGTTTCAGGAGGTCGGCCTTTGTAAAAAGTATTTCCTGCTTCTGAGTCGGCTGTTTCAGGTTCTGAAGCATTGATTCCTAAATTATGTTTAATATAGGTCCTCTCCTAGGGGTAAAGGCTTTAATGGGAATTTAATTTTCCTATGTAGGCCTCCCTGGAAGATTGTACCCTAATTTCATATAAAAGGGAAGCTTTCTCCCTCATTTTCTCGAAGTCTTTTAACCATCAAAGGAGCAAGATTGAGGATTATCATCAAGCATTCCCAATTGAGATAAAGCATTATCAATTGAAGTTCAAGCAAGCATTCATCCATTCAAGTATCCATTTTCATGAAGGAGATCCATTGGAGGCCATTGAAGGATTGAAGCTACAAGGTGCCCTTTTGGTGATCTCTCCATCCACCTTCTTCCAAGC
>MU224407.1:105543-122137 GCA_018584345.1 Thuja plicata | reverse complement strand
CATCCCCCTTTACATTTTCGTAAGATAGAATATTCAATCTCTTTACATTTTAAACACTTAACATCCATCAAATCAACCCCCCAACACATACCTCTACACCTCCTCCATATTTTATCTTACATTTTGGTGACATCTATTTTATACGTTACAACTTCATTGGAACTGTTTAAACAAATCTAGTTGCTATCACTCAATTCAATGGATATTATATCTTTGTATATCTGTATCTCGGATAGTGAGTCATGGAGGTGGATTTAACCTTCTCTAGGTTGTGAGCTTGGTGTTTCTCTTGACTCCTAACATAGTCTATCCTTTAATAGGGATTGTGTACTATATGTAATAATAAGCTCCTAGCAGGGCTAAATCTCCTAACAAGGATACTGTACTTTTATTGAATTATTTGTTGGTGCTAATTCCCATCAGGGTTTTTATTTTCTCTTAATAGGGTTTCCTCGGCAATAATTGGTTGAGTTATGATGTTTTTGTTATTGTGTTCAATATTGCATTTATCATTTGGTTTATAAAAGCAAAATTTTATGACATACAATGGATCCCCCCTTCATTGTATTGTTAGTCTATTATTGATAAAAGGTAGGGTATGGGTTTCCTATGCCTAATGTTATATTGATTAACCAACACTGTAATCAATATTGAATTAAATTGAGCTCCTTGGTCAATAACTATTTCTCTTGGAACTCCATACCTAGTGAAGATCTCCTCATATAGTAATTCATAAATCTTATTATCCCTTGCATGCTTCATTGGTCTAGCTTCAACTCATTCAGTAACATAATCTGTACATACCAGAATATAGGAATTTCCATTTGAGGATGGTTCAATGGGCCCTAGAAATTCTAGGGGCCTCATTTGTCAAATGGTGTCACAACAACTTGGTGAAATAAAGATATTTCATCTGATCTGGTTGGTCTACCCATCCTCTAACACCTATCAAAATTCCTAGTATATTTTGTTGCATCCTTATGTAAAGTTGGCCAGTAGTGGCTGCCTAGTGACCACCACATGGTTAATCATGAAAAGAATGAAAAATATCATAGGTTTCATCCTCACGTACACATCTTCTCATGATATTTTTTGGACCTATATAGAAAATACAATTAATTATTGAGGAGAATTTGAAACTCTTCTCCATAACTAGCCTTCTTTCTTTTGGTGAAAAGTGAGGGGGATTCCTACCAAAAACTAAGTAATTAGCTATATATGCATACTAAAGGTTGTGAGAAGATATGGAAATAAGTTATCATTCAAAAGGAATCATCGATGGCTACAAGATCATCTTTTACTTGTAGTCAAGATAGGAAATCAACCACTACATTAGCTTTCCCAAGCTTGTCAACAATGGTTATATAAAAATCTTGTATTAACAACAACCACCTTGCTAACCTTCTTAAAATAGAATGTTTGTTCATGAGATACTTAATGGATGCATGATCTGTGTGTACAAATATTTGATACCTAATTATGTAATGCTTGAACTTGTTAAGATCATATATTACTACCAACATCTCCTTTTTAGTGACAGTATAGTTGAATTTAGCTCCTAGGAGATTTTTGCTAACATAGTAGATGACATTCTCAATTGATCCTTAATTTTTTCTCTACAAATAATCCTATGGCATAGTCATAAGCATCACTATGAATATGGAATAAAAATGACCAATTTGGTCCCTTCAACATAGGAGCTTGAGTCAGAGTTGCTTTAAGATTCTCAAAAGCTTTGTCACAGTTTGATGTCCATTTAAAATCAGCTTATTTCTTTAAAAGATTATATAATGGTGTTTCATTCTGACTAAAATATTTAATAAACCTCTTATAGTAGCCTGCATGACTCAATAAAATTTTGACTTCCTTCTGTTTAGTAGGAACAACAAGGTTAGAAATCACCTCAATTTTAGATGGATCTACTTGAATTCCTGCAGCCAAGATATAATGACCCAAGACTACACCTTCTTGCACCATCATGAATCACTTTTGGCTGTTCAAAGAATTTTTTTTTTCTTCAGACCTCTACAAAAAATTCCTAAGTTGGTCTTTTCTTCTTCAAAATTGAGCCATAGTTAGTAAATTCATCCATGTAAATCTCCATACTGTCATGGGAAATATCATAAAAGATGCTAATGACTGCCCTCTGAAATATTGCCAAGGCATTACAGAGACCAACATGCAAAACATAGTAGGTAAAGGTTCCCCAAGGGTGTGTAAATCTAGTTTTATCTTGTTCATTTGGGAAAATCCTAATTTGATTGTAACCACTAAACCCATCAAAAAAGAAGAAGTATTGTTTCACTATCAAATTATCTAAGATAATATATGAAGGGAACATGAAAGTGACCCTTTTTGGTTGCAACATTAATCTCCCTATAGTCTACACATACTCTCCATTTCCTCCTTGATTAGGAACTATGACAATAGGTGACACCCATTGACTGTCAGATATATGATTGATAAAACCTGCATTCAACAACTTCTACCATTCTCCTTTGACTATTTCCCTGAGAGTAGGATTTCTCCTCCTTTGGGGTTGCCTTACTAGATTTAAATATTCACTTATATAAATCCTATGAGTACATAAATTATGATATAATCCCTTCATGTCACTATAGTCCCATGCAAAAGCTTGTTCATGAGTTTGTAGCAATCTGAGCATAGACTCTTGATATGATGGAGTTAAACCTTTTTTAATGTTTAAACATTTTCTAGGAGAAACTTCAATCGATTTAGTCATTTCTACCACATGAACTTCACTTAGACTAGTTTAATGCACTTCATGCAATAATAAGGTATGAAAATATTTTTTGGCTGCAGGAAAATGTGGCGAAGGATAAGGTGGAAGAATAGTCTCTAAGGGACATGGGGTAGTTTCACAAAATTGGTGGGCTACTACATAGTGATTCTACATAATGCCAGATAAGATATCATCTTCTTCTTGTATGCCAATGAAAGGATATCTTTTTATCATCATAATTTGCTGGACAAAATGTGATGCAGGAGAATCTTGGTACTTTTTCAATCTTGTATCAACCAAAAACATTTGTTTTCTATTTTCCTATTTGATCAGTCTCTGATTTTCTTTCCGTGTTCGTTTAGTTTGGATCTTTTGAAGTTTCGATCCTTATAGCATGTTCTTAGCATCCTGTAGAACCTTATCCTAGGTTCACACTTTATTTGGTTACTTTGTGCATGAAATCTGACAAATTCTTGGTGGGACTATATTGTTCTTCATATTTTTTGGCCAGTTTGTATTTTCTGATCTCATGAAGGATTTCCCGATCAATAAAGCTTAACGACTAATTTATCGATGATATTACATTTGTGGCCCACCTACTTGAGGGATCATGATTCTTATTTCTTTCATTGGATGTAGATCCTAATGATTTAGGTCATGTCCTATATTTTGTATTAAATTTTCTTCTCATTTGGGGAATGTGATCTTTCTAAGATGACTTGATGTTCACGAAGGCTTTATAAGCTTATGAATTTGTTCCTAAAGGCATAAAATTTCATAATATTATATTTTTGTAGTTGAATGCTAAGGATTTGGTAAGGAATTATGATTGTAATAAATCATGTATAACTGCATGTTGCATATCCTTTTTATATGATTTTCTAATAATAAAGAAGACTGATCTTGTGTATCTCTCTATTGTTACTTGTTATTTATATTGTGTGACTTATGCTACAAGGATTGGATAGATATCTTTGATCCCCCTCCATTCTTGACTACACCAAGTGGTATCAGAGAAAATTTCTAATTCTCTTCTTGGTTCCTGAGCTTGCAAAGTCCTAGATTGATTTGTTGTGGGGTGACAGGAAGAGTATCTAACCCACAATTGCATAGGATTTGTGTAAGATGGCTCACAAAGAAAATGCTAAAGGTGGAAGGAGAGATCCAGATTCATTTGTGTTGGATCTATAGAGACAAATTGTATCTAGGTTAGAAACCGTGGAGTTTTTAGAAGAGGTTTACATATTGAGGATGTAAGAGGTGAAGAAGAAGAAATAAATGAAGAAGCAGTTGAAGGAGATGAATAGAAACCTGAACCTGAACTTGAACAAGGAGATGATAGGTTTATAAAAGTCCTAACTAGAGTGTGTAAGACTATAAAAATTCATTAGAGTTCATAATAGAGGAAACCAAAACCTCAAAACATCATGCAAACCTAACTTAATCTACCATTAAATTCAATTGAAATGAAGGTATAAAAACAAAGAAAATAAACTCTAAAACTCCCTTCAAATGTAGCTCCAATTTTTCTCCTTTCTTCTCCATTGAAATAGATTTGTGTTTCTCTTGAATTGACAAAATGCACTTAAATTGAAAGAAAAATGGCTATAGTAAGAATACTAGGAGTGTGGTTCTAGATTTGATTGAGAAAATGGATCTCAATTTATAGGATGAGAGACCAAAATGCAGATTTGGCGACTTGAATGTGCAAATGGAAAATTATCATAATTATGACAAAATCAATGCACAATTAGAAACATAATAAAATGCAAAAATTGAAGTCATTTTGAAGAAGAAAGTGGACGCAAAATAGTAGGAAAATAGGAAATCACAATTAGGGGAAAATGTAATAGGGAAAGGTGGAAGAGATCATGAAGCTAATTAGTAGGAAATGAAGCACAATTAGGGGGAAGGGTGTAAGAGTTGAATTTTGAAAACTCATTATTCCTTCTAAATTAGAAATTTAGGAATTTAGGAAATCCCATAATTAAAAAAGGTGACCTATTAATTAATAGTGGGAGAAATATGAAAGGGAGAATTACTTTGATTAAATGATTAGGACATAGGGATAAACAATGGGTTATTTATCCCAAGAGGACAAATTAGTGGATCGTTGACTGAATTGATGACATTGATGAAAAATTGACTTAGTTTTGATGATTTTGATGAGGATTAGGAACAATTTTGATGGTTTCAAAATAATTTAGGAAATGATGAGGCATCAATGATCTTTAACAATGCCTTAAATTGATTGATAAAAATGATTGATGATGATCATTTTAAATAGCATTGATGAAATTTGAAAATTCTATTGACTTGGATCAATTTGATGATGATGAGGCATTGATGAACTCTGAAGATGTGCTTGAAAATGATGAGACTGATAAGACATGGATTTATTTGAGGACATTGATGATAAATTGAACTGATGGTAATAATATTGATAGGATTCAACAAGATTAGATTGATTTGAAAGTGATTTGATTAGGCATCAATGAGATTTGGATAATGCCTTAGATTGATAATGATGAGGCATCGATGAACTTTGACATTGCCTTGGATTTGAAAATGATGAGGCATCAATGAACTTTGACAATGCCCTAGAATGATTTGAAAGAGGTTTGGCCGAATTGAAATGATCTTGGACTGATTAGGACTAACTTGGATTAATTTAGAAAGAAGATGTAGGAGCATCCTGGGTGTAAGAGTAGTCTTGCATCACCCAAAAATACTTTATGGTTTCTTTTCAATAAGGGCTATTTTGTGTAGAGTTTCTATTTCTGGAAAGTTACTATTTTTAGTAAGTTTTCCGTTTGAGCTTAGAATGCTCTGTTTTCTTCCCTGGAGGTTCACTTTGATTGTATCAGCATGTCAGTAAAGTTTCATTGCTAGATCAAGTCTAGTTTTGTAGATATTGGATATTTTTAGTATTGGCAGCAGGGTACAAAAACTTTGAACTACATTTTGAAGGCTTTAGAGGCTCCGAATGGGGTCGAAACCTTAATTGAATAGGATTTCCCAAGTTAGGCATTGCAGATCACTTCATGGCATTTCCAAAATGGGGTTATGACAGCCCATCGGGTCAATGGTTGATGAGTTATGGTCTCCGAAAGTTGCACTACCTAAACTTGAAAATGCTAAAGTTTCTTCAAAATTTATTTTTGGGTTTCAAAGTTGTTTGGGCCTACTCTTATGTGATAGAAATGAATAATAAAATCTAAGGGTTGGTCGGCCTCAAAAAATTTAGTGTTTAATTTCTAGAATCTTCTTGGGTGGTTAAAATTGCCTATATATTGAAGGTCTGTAGGGTTGTCTAGGGCAGTTCTGGGTTATGCAACTGGTGGCTCTGGGTTGTAGATTATTGTAATAAAGTTCCCATGTGGTTGTGCATGATGCATTTCTAAAGGTGCATGTTATATTTCAGAATATTTTAATTTTATTTCATGGTGGATAATAGAAAGCCTATTTCCTGTCTTTGAAAATCTTGTTATTTTCAATTTTGTTGTGCGTTTGTGTTAATAAGGGGAGCACCCTTCATCAAGTGGTATCAGAGCATGATTTCTTGACTGTGAGGCATTTTACACCAGGACTGTGGTCATGGGTTCATGTGATAAGAGTAAAAAATTCCTCCATAAAGGAATCATGGCAGAAGAGCTGGAGGTGTGACATAAGAGAGCTTTAGAGTCCTCCAGAGGCAAGTGCAAGAATTATATGTTTGAATTAATGGGAAGTAGTACTAAGAGGGGAGGGGTGAATCAATACCTCTAAAACTTTTAACACCTTTCTTTATTTATCATTAGTAATCATACATTACTGCATTACCGACCATTACTGCGGTTCTTTCTTATGTATGTATTGTTCATTCATAATATTTAATGGTTTGCAGCATTCATAGAAATATTTATGAAAATGATAAACACATGACACAAGATATGGTATCGCAAAAAAATCCTGTTAGGAAGTAAAAACTACGGTGGGGATGGCACCCACAAAACTTCACTATCTGCAGAATGGAAGGGAGTCGGTTAAGGCTTACAATTTGATCACTTCTGATGATCTACCCTGTTAGGAGTATTAAGGCAGATACCTGTTAAGATCCACTCTGTTAAGAGCTTTAGCAACACTGATTTAAGTGTGCACTCAGTGATGAGATTTTATAATAGGATGGTTAAGCCCACCTTTCTTGAAAGGATTTGATTAGTGTACTACACTTGTTAGAATGAGTACAAATGTTGACCAGACTACATACAATCTATGATTTTTGATTACAAATCCATTAAAGCTCTCAGAATTATAATATCACCTTAAGTGATTGATGAATACCTTTTCTCTGCTCGTTGATAGCCTCTGTTCTGTTCTTGAAACTGACTTGATTATTTTTCTATCCTTCTGCATGAATTCACTTGTCTGGTCTCTAGTTTCTCTCTGTGGCTACTATCTTCATTGAACAACAACTATTCTCAATAGATTGAGCACCTATTTATACAAGTATTTGACCTATCTTGGAATCACGCATTACAATGTTAACTCTTAGATCCAAGGTTTACAACTTGACCTTAATCTTTAGTTTGCATGTTTTAAATCATTAAAAATTATTAAAACAATAATAAATACATTGCTTCCTCCGCACATAATGGATTTAAAAGTAAATAAAGAAGCTATAAATACAACTTCAGTGACTTATCTGACGTGGAAAGTCAGATCCACTTTTTGCGGGATGTAACTGACTATCGGTTCTTGGTCGTCGGGTTGAACTTGAAGTCTGTCGGTGTTCCTTTGTTTGAACTGTCAGTCGGGTTCCCTTTGTCTATTAGGTTCCTCTCTGTGATTTTCCGTCGGGTTGCACTATTCTTACTCATCAGGTTTCCTTTAACCCTTTTGTCATCGGATAACACTTAACAATGTTTATTGGGTAACCTTATCGTCGGGTGGTGTTGTGCCCTATCTATCAGTGTGGAGTAAGCCTATGGTGCAGATCATGTTTTTCCTTAAGTATACTAATGGAAAAATATAGTGCCTTCAATCTCCCCCTTTGAAATTAGTATCAAAAAATTATATGTGCACAATACTAAAGTGTTTAGTATGTACACCATGTTTGTATCCTTGTCATCATATGACTCCCCCTAACTATATGCATCGGTATAGTATAAGTATATGTAAATGTATACTATACATTCTATGTTCTTTTCTTTGTATGTACATATTATTTTCTCCTTTTACTATACATATTGTTTCCTCCTTTTAATTGAGGTGAGTGAACATATCAATTTCCCCCTTTCTTTGATACTTATGACAAAAATGTACAACTTATAATATATCAAAATTGTGACAAAAATGTGTAACTTACAATGTTTCAAATATATTTGAGTGGGTTGCCTTGATATCTTCGAGCATTTTCTCCCATTTTTCTTTCAGTTTTTCTTAAGCCATGTAGTGTAGCTCTAGCCTTGCATCCATATGATAAATGTTGTCTAGGACAGACATTTTTGGAGTGGCAATTAGTGTATTTTTCTGTGCCACATGTTGTTGCAGGAGTGTAAGTGTTGGTAAGAGCTTAGCTTGGAGCTCATTTACCTCATCTCTGTACTTCATCTCTGCAAACTGTATGTCCTGTCTCTATTTCCTAGCCTGTGTGATTTGTTCGTCGTGCAATTTAAGTGCTTCTTTAGTATTGGTGAGACTTTGTGCATTGGACTTAAGATCAGCATCAATTTTTTCTATATTGTCGGTATACTCCTAAGTGAGTTGAACTAAAGTGCACAATTTATGTATTAAGGTAATAGCTTCTAATATGATTGGATCAATTGCACTTACCAATTCATATAGCTTAACCTTTTTCAATGCCACATCCTGGCTTATTTTCTCAGCTAGCTTGAACTCATAATTTTTTTCAAGTCTCTCTTCCATAACCTTCTCAACATCAATATTCTGAGATGTTATTGCATCTGTGAGTATTACCAATTGATCAAGAATTGGAGCTTTTTGATCAATATCTATATCACGTACAATCTGTTGAAGTATTCCTCTTGCTACTTCTAGTACCTTGGCCTCTTTTTCTGCTCTCTTTAGTTTGTCTTGAATAGATTTTCTCTCATAGAGCTTGGCATACTTTGTTAATGTAGTTGGATCCAATGTCCTTGGATCACAAACTGGAATCTCAATGACTTCATCCAGAGTTACTGGATTCTTATTCTTTCCTTTCTTCTACTTTGAGATTTGTGGGGATGCAGATGTATGAACTACCATAGCTAGTTCATTTGTTCTCTCTAAAGTGGTTGGTGAAGGCCTTGTGGAAGATGCTTCTTGTGTTTTCTACTCGGGTGGCACCTGTCAGTTTTGTGAAGACGTCTCTCCTTCAACCTTGGGTGTCTCTGCAGATTTTTCTTTTGATTGTTTCTCCTTCTCATCTTGATTTTCTTCTTCACCTTTCTCTTTTTGTGTGTCCCCTTTTTCCTTTTGAGTTTCCTCCTTATTTTTATCAGTAGATATATCTTTCTGATCATTGGTTGTATCCTTCTCTGTAGTTTTATCTTTTTCTTTATTGGTAGTATCTATTTCTTCAACATCACCCTTGTCCTTGGGTGTGCTTGTGTCCTCTGCTGCAGATCCATCATTACCCTCTAGAATATTTATTGCCTTCATTAGTATAGGAATATTTATTTGATTAGTTGCTTGAGATGTATTCAGAGTGGTGTCCTGCTCATCAGTTTGATCTTTTGGAGCATTGACATCCTCATCTTTTTGCACTTGGTCTGCAGGGTCTGGTTCTTTGGAGTCCATGATTGAAGTGTCCTGCACTTTTTCATTAGCAAAATTAATTATTTTACCATATGATGTCTATAATTCTTGCTTCTTTCGTTGATCCTAAGTGTGATAAATATGACATCATCTTTCTTCTGCAGATCTTTGTCAGAGTCATAGTTAGTGATATCTTGGATGATATCATCCATGACTGTATCTACATTTATAGGCTCATTATCACTTTCAGTATTGTCTAGAGCAATGTGCTAAGGAATTGAATTATCTATCTCCTCCTCTCTATGAGGTGTGTTGGTGAGAATTAATTTATTCTCACCACTTGTTGATACTTCTGGTAGATCCCGAAGTTGTCTCCATTTAGTTTCAGTCATTTTGTCCAACTCTATGAATTTGTTCTCTAATACTTTGTATGCCCTTATTTTGGCTACAAATTTACCTGAATGCTTCTTGAGTATTTCTTTTATCTCTTCAAATTTGGAGTTGGGAGGCATTAGTGTCACTAGTACCCTTTCCCTTGCTTCTCTCTCAATTTGCAGAGCATATGACCATTGTTGATATACCCTTTTACCTAGCTCTTGAGGCATTTGATTGACAAATTCTGCAGGTGCATATTTATTCTTTATCATTGACTTTATAACTGCCTCTTGTATCTTATTCTGGTCTTCTGGGTTTAGTGTATCCCATTGTCTGATTTTCTTATCATTCATTGTACCATGTATAACAATGGATTCAACAGCTTCATCAAATTTTTGATACCTATAGTTCTTCTTTGCTACATCAGGATCATCATCTTGAGTGTCTTCTATGTCAGCCTTTGTCCTAACCAACCTTTTCCTCTTCTTTGGAGGTTTTTTTTTCACAGGTTGTTGCCTTGTTCTCTTAGTTGGTTGCTTCCTTATGTAGGTCCTTACTTGACCTTTCTTAAGGGGTGTTGTATCTGTTGCAGCAGTTTGACTCCTTGTCCTCTACTTCTTTTCAAGAGGTGGAGGTGGAGGTATATCAGATTCAATCTCCTTAGAATCTGATTTCTTTTCTTCTAGTGCCTCACCAATGGTGCCCTATTCATCGGTTGTCTCTGGCTGTTCTTGTTCATCATCTTTTACCGATAGAATCTTCTTGATATTTTAAACCATTTTATCCTTTTTGTTTACAATCTTCTTGATTTATAGGCCTTGTTTTATCTTTGATTTGGCCTCTTCATATGTTCCAAACCTTGGTTGTTTGCTATCAATGGGCTCATGTATTAATGCCTCAATTGCACTTGTAGCTTGATCAATATTGATCTCATAATCCATTGGTGCTAACCAAATTGTCCTTGGTACAACTAGTTTGATATGGGTGAAATCTATGTCCACCATAAAACATATTTCATCTTTATGTTTTTCTACAAGTTGTTCAGGAATCCTAGTCCTTTCCATCATCTTTTCCTTGAACTCAAGGAAGTAGGCAGACATAACAGACTCAAAATTGTCTCCTAGTGACTTAATCAGTTCACTAATCTGTTGGGTTACCAGTTTGGTAGTGTCCCATTTTACTTTTCCTACTGAAGGAAAGTATTCTTGAAAATATAAAAAGATACACATGATAAGTGAGCCGAACTTACATGTGTTGGTCTTTGTAGACCTGATTGTGTTCATGTTATCATCAAGTTGTTTTAGTAGGATCTCACACAGATCAATCTAAATTCCTTTGGTCACTATGTTGTCAGTTGTGCTTACTGCTATTGCAGAAATGTTGTTCAATCTGCTAGCTTGAAAATTTTTATACCCAACTACACATGCACCAAATTTTAGTTCTTCATCGGTGATAGTGTTCACTTTGAGACCTTTGTTGTCTCCTTCTGCATTGGTGAGTTTTTCAACTTCTTTCATGGATGGATGCTTGTGTGCCCTAGGTTTTTTTGTTATTGGATAACCAGTGACAACGTGAAGACATCCTTGGTTATTTTCTTGGGTTGGTCTAGCCATAGCTTCTTGTCATGCATTCTGCTCAAGACTAACCTTATCCATTCTATTTTTAATTCCCTCAAGAAATGTAGGGCATTAGTTAACCATTTGAATTCCAAGTGTTTTTTCTCTTCCTTCAGTTTCCCTTTGGCATCACAAAGCTTCTTAAAAGCTTCATCCATTTTAAGATCACCTATCTCTGCGATCTTGCAGTGAATATAAGACCTAACGTCTTCTATGAGAAAAACCCTAGGTGGGATTTTTGAAAACACACCAGTCTCATCGGGTTTTGATGCAATTTATAGGTAGATATTATACTTGGGCCCTACACATGTACTGTTCTTGATAAGCTTAACCACATTCCTCTTATCATTCTTGATTTTAGCAATTCTTGAGGTGGTTGTCATCGTTTTTCAAGTTTTAGGGTATTCCAGAAATTTAGGGCTTTCTTGAAAAATGATGACACAAATCTTTCAGTGCCTTTGATACTTACTTCAATTCACAATGGTGGTGAAAGATCTATTTGTTGTGTGCTTAGATTGATCTAAGGATGGTCGGCTTTCTTCTCTTCAATCACTCTATCTTTCTCTTCAAATCGTGGGTGAGAAATGAAGTTATCCCATTGTCTATTTATAGACTTTTTGCCCCAAGTCTTTGTAATAAGTGCTCAACGACTCATCGGGATATGAAGAAGGGTCTCGTTGGGAAGACTTTAGAAAACATCGTTAGTGAAGTTGAGTTTCCTAGGACAGTTGTTAACAATATTTCTTGTGCTAACGGATATCGGTATTCTATAGTGACAACTTTTAACTTTCCTTTCGTACCGACGGGTGTCGGGTTATATTGGCAACTTAGTCACTTTGTGTGTTTACCGACAATATCCGGTAAGTGTAGAATAACTTATCTTCTTTGTTCATCGATGATTTTTGGTATGCGTATACCGATGGGGTTGATTTCTCATAATTGTAACAAGTAACATAATATGCATCTTTATTCATACAGATTTTGAATTTCTATCAATTTTATAATGGAACTGATGAAAAATATGACTTGGAATAGTGCAGTTCCATACTTACTTGTTCAACTTAAGTGGTGGTGGTGATGTCACCGGATCCATTGGATGGGGTGTCATCATTTGAATTTCTTGGCCAAGCTTCATTATTGCTTGAAGCCTTTATCCACATTTTGTCTCTTACCCTCTGGATATCTTCAATGGTGTTTCCATTGGGATATGTGCTTGTTTCTGTCAATCGGTCCTTGCAATCTTTCTTGAGGTGACCAACTTTATGAAAGTGCAAGCATGCCATTCCAGGTTTTGTCCAACATCTAGACCTTTTGGACCATGCTCTCATGCAGTTTGCAGCAATGTGATCATATCTACCACATGTTGTACAGTTTGTCCATGTATTGTAATCCCATGTATATTGATTACCTATTCTCTTTGGTTGATAAGGAATCTTTTGACCTTTAGGCTTCCATGCTTGCTTTTTTTTTCCAGCATTCTTTAGATGTGTGCCCATTCATCTTGCATGTAGGAAAGTATTTTTCCATGTAGGTTTCCTTCTTTGGCAGTTCTATCTTAGTCTTGCATTCATAAGCCTTATGTCCTTTGTTGTTACATTTGTAACATAATCCTATGAATGTAGGTGTAGATTTAGGAATACCTTTCATTTTACCTCGGCATACATTTGATGTGTGCCCTTTATTTCTATAGTGTTTGCATGTTAGCTTTCTTGGTCTTGGATTTTCATAGACATTCTTTGAGTTTGCTTGATTGGATGATTCTCCATTTTTGGTAAATCCTATACTGTTGTTGTTGTTGTTGACTCTTTGTTGTCCTTCAAGAAAGTCATCGATTCTTTTATTGCTCTCTTTAGCCTTTCTGATAATCTCATTATGTTGTTGCTGAATTATAACCTCATGTTTTAGCTTTTCATTTTCTTCTCTTAGTTCATCGATAATCTATATTCTCTCAATGAGTTCCACATTTATTATATTTGCTTCTTGACTCATAAGAATAATCTAATTTGTGAGATCATGGTGATTCTCAGCATGTGTTTGAATTTCCAATTCCTTTTCTTGTAGTTTCTCTGTAATCTTCCTTCTATCATCAATAGCAAGTGTTCTTTCTATTTCAGCTTGTCTATCAGAACTCATCACATCAATCATTCTTACCATCTAGCTCTCTTGACCGATTTACAGCGTCTTTATTTGCTCTGTCAGATGTTGATTGATCTCCTTTATATTTGTGATGTTCTCTTCTGATGTTTCTGATATATTACTTGTATTTGATCCTGAAGATTTAAAGAAATTTGGAATCTCTTCTTCTTGATAATCTTTTTCATTGTTCCGGGTAGCCATACCTTTCCTCTCATCCAGCAACTCTCTCATCTTGATTCTAGCTTCTTTATACCATTCATAGAATATCTGTATCTCAAGCCTTTTGTTCTCAATGTTCTTATCAAGTTTGTACTTCTCCATTGTATGATCTTTTCTCTTAAGCCTTTAAGATTTCCAAGAAGAGACTTAGCTCTAATACCAATTTTTGGAATTAATGGGAAGTAGTACTGAGAGGGGAGGGGTGAATCAGTACCTCTAAATTTTTTAACACATTTCTTTATTTATCACTAGTAATCATACATTACTGCATTACCGACCATTACTGTTGTTCTTTCTTATGTATGTATTGTTCATTCATAATATTTAATGGTTTGCAGTATTCATAGAAATATTCATGAAAATGATTTACACATAACACAAGATATGGTATCGCAGAAAACTCTTGTTAGGAAGTAAAAACTGCGGTGGGGATGGCACCCACAAAACTTCACTATCTGCAGAATGGAAGGGAGTTGGTTAAGGCTTACAATTCGATCAATTCTGATGATCTATCCTGTTATGAGTATTAAGGTGGAGACCTGTTGAGATCTACTCTGTTAAGAGCTTTAGAAACACTGATTTAAGTGTGCACTCAGTTATGAGATTTTACAATAGGACAGTTAAGCCCACCTTTCTTGAAAGGATTTCATTAGTGTACTACACTTGTTAGAATGAGTAAAAATGTTGACTTGACTACATACAATCTATAATTGTTGATTACAAATCCATTAAAGCTCTCAGAATCATAATATCACCTTAAGTGATTAATAAATACCTTTTCTCTACTCGTCGGTAGCCTCTGTTCTATTCTTGAAACTGACTTGATTCTTTTTTTGTCCTTCTGCATGAATTCACTTGTCTGGTCTCTAGTTTCTCTCCATGACTATTATATTCATTGAACAACAACTATTCTCAATAGATTGAGCACCTATTTATACAAGTATTTGACCTATCTTGGAATCACGCATTACAATATTAACTCTTAGATCCAAGGTTTACAACTTGACCTTGATATTTAGTTTTCATGTTTTAAATCAGTAAAACCAATCAAAACAATAATAAATAAATTTCTTCCTCCACACATAATAGATTTAAAAGTAAATCAAGAAGCTATAAATATAACTTCAGTGATTTATCTAACGTGGAAAGTCAGATCCACTTTTTGTTGGATGTAACTGACTGTCGATTCTTGGTCATCGGGTTGAACTTGAAGTCTATCAGTGTTCCTTTGTTTGAATTGTTCATTAGGTTCCCTTTGTCTGTCGGGTTCCTCTCTATGCTATTCCGTCAGGTTGCACTCTTCTTACTCATTGGGTTTCCTTTAACCTTTTTGTCATCGGATAACACTTAACAGTGTTTATCGGGTAACCTTATCATCGGGTGGTGCTGTGCCCAGTCTGTCGATGTGGAGTAAACCAATGGTGCAGATCATGTTTTTCCTTAAGTATACTAATGGAAAAATATAATGCCTTCATTATAAGAGGAGCTGCATAAAGGAATGAATATTGCGGTTAGAGATGAAAGTGATGAATAATCTGAAGAAGAAGGACAAGGTGACCAGGAAGTACTAGAAGTGCATAGAGATCATGTACATGATAATCTTTTGAGATCCATTTCCAAGATTGGAAAGAGACCTAAGATTGAAGTCCCACTTTTTTAGGAAATCTTAATCTAGAGGAGCTGATTGACTGGATCAATGATCAAGAAGAATATTTTGAGCATGAAGATGTCAAAGATCTAGATTGGGTTGAATTTGTGAAGGCCAAACAAAAGGGCCATGCAAAAATTTGGTAGCAGGAGATTCAGTTGGAGAGGAATAGAAGAGGAAAGGAGAAAATCACCAAATGGGACCAAATGGTGGAGAAGTTGAAGAGAAAGTTCATTCCCGTTGATTATGAGCTAGATCTAGTGAGAAAAATGCAAGGGTTGAAGAAAGAGGGAAAATTTGTGCAGGAATATATAGAAGAGTTCTACCAAGTCCTCATTAGTACAGGTCATCCAGAACCTGAGAAATAAAAATTGCCCGTTATCTTTATGGATTGCGGCCAAGTATTCAGGATGAGTTGAGTCTGGTTAGAATAACCACCATTGAAGAGGCATGCCAATTTTATCTGAGAGTGGAAGAGAAGTTGAACAAGAAGTTTGAAAGAAAGAAAGCTGGAAGAGGTCTTGGTGGAAGATTTGGCGGATGGCCTTATGGAGGCCAAAATGAAGATCAGAAAAGGCATGATGAGTCAAGTAGTAGTCAAAATTAGAGGAGAAATAATTACAATCGTTACCCTGATTAAAATAATAGGGAAAGGACCAGGAATATGAGGTTTTTCATGGGACATGTTTCCATTGCAGAGAAGAAGGACATCGAGCCTATCACTAATACATTAGGGGTCAATTTGCGACGGCAGGCAAATGCAATGTGTTTTTGGCTTTTTTTTTTCAATTATAGCCCGACGACATCGCAATTGCGACGGCAGCGGGATATAAGAGAAAAAAAAAAGGAAAACATTTCTCATTTTTTATAGTCTGTACTCGCGCATGGGAATTAAGGGCCTTCCCTCCCTCAATCTCGGTGAAGAACTCTGATCTAGATTGATAACTCCCTCAATCTAGATTGACAACTTATATGGTGACCTCAGCTCGGCAAAGAACTCTGCTCCCTCTCTCTCCCTTCCAGCTGACGCTTTACGGCTTCACGAAGTCTGGCTCCCTGATCAACTCACTCAGAATTGGCAGACTGTGAAGGACCTCAAGGTCAGTCTTCTTCTCCACC
>MU224407.1:88394-103416 GCA_018584345.1 Thuja plicata | reverse complement strand
AAAAATATAAGATGCAGACTCAGCTATCTCAAAGGATAAAAGAAGGGCTAGGGTGAGAAAGAGGCACGGAGAACAAGGGGAATAAAAAAGATAACCAAGGGTAAAAAAGAGAAACCAAAAAAATAAAAAAGTTTGTTATTGTTTACAGGATAATATTTTGATTTTCAGTAAGACATTGGAAGAGCATATGATGCATATTCGTAAGGTGTTTCAGAGGTTAAGGGAAGAGAAACTGCTGATTAATATGAAGAAGTTCAGTTTTGTGAAGAAGGAATTATTGTATTTGGGATTTGTAGTCTCAACAGAAGGTCTAAAAATGGACCCAAAGAAGGTGCAGGCTATCCTTCAATGACCTACCCCAAGGAGTGCTACTGAGGTAAGATCTTTTCATGGTTTGGCTAGCTTTTACATAAATTTTATTCAGAGTTTCAGTAGCATTGGTGGACCCTTGAATGAAATAATGAGAGGGGATATGAAAGAGTTTAAGTGGACTGTAGGGGCAGATAAGAGTTTTGAATTGTTGAAAAGAAAAGTTACAGAACAACCTATTTTAGCACTTCCATATTTTAACAAGGTGTTTCAAGTTGACTATGATGCTAGTGGTAATGTTATTGGAGCAGTTTTGAGTCAAGAAGGTAAACCCATTGCCTATTTTAGTGAGAAGTTGAATGATGCCAAGAGAAAATATTATGTTTATGATCAAGATTTCTATGCTATAGTTCAGGCATTGAGGAAGTGGAGACGTTATATTTTTCCAAAAGAATTTGTTTTATTTACTGATCATCAAGCTTTTCATTATTTGAATAATCAGGGAAATTTAAATCAAAGGCATTTGAAATGGGTTGATTTTTTGTAGAGTTACACTTTTGTTTTGAAACATAGGAGTGGGAAGTCTAATAGGGTTGCAGATGCCCTTAGCAGAAGACTGATTTTTCTGAAAAAGATGCAGATTGAGTTTTTTGGGCTCAAGGAACTCAAGAGTTTATATCCTGAAGCTATAGATTTTGGCTAAGCTTGTAAAGCTTGTAGAGAACTTGTTACTCTGGATAGAACCAAATGGTTGGATTTCATAATCCAGGATGATATATTGTTTAGAGGTAGTCAGTTGTGCATTCCAAAGAGTTCCATGAGGGAGAATCTAATCAAATGAAAGTATAGTGGAGGAATGACTGGACATTTTGGGCAAGATAAAACCATTTCTCTGGTTAGTGAGAATTATTATTGGACACAATTGTAGCAAGATGTTAATAAATTTGTACAAGGCTAAAGGGTTTGTTAGATGACAAAAGGAGTGAAGAAGAATATAGGTTTGTATCAGCCATTACCTGTACCAGAGAAGCCATGGGAGGATATTAGTATGGACTTTGTTCTTGGCCTACCGAGAACTCAGAGAGGGCATGCTTCCATCTTTGTAGTGGTGGATAGGTTTTCAAAAATGACATGTTTCATTCCTTGTAAGAAGACTAATGATGTTGTTCATGTAGAAAAATTGTTTTTCAGGGAGGTGGTAAGACTACATGGATTACCAAAGAGCATAGTTTCAGATCGAGACACCAAGTTTGTTGGGTACTTTTGGATAACCTTGTGGAAAAATATGAAGACATATTTGAAGTTCAGCTTAGCACACCATCCACAGATTGATGGACATATATAAGTTGTGAATAAGAGTTTGGGAAACCTATTGAGATGCTTGGTTGGATATAAACCAATGGGATGAGATTTGGTTTTACCACAGGCGGAATTTGTATATAATAATTCTGTCAATAGGAGTACTGGTAAATCAACATTCCAGATAGTATATGAAAGTAGTCCCAGAAATGCATCAGGATTAAGAAAGTTGGACAAAGCAGAGACAAGTAGCTTTGAAGCTGAAGACTTTGCATAACACTTGAAGAATTTGCATTAGGAGGTGAGGCAAAATATTAATAAAATGAATACATAGTACAAGGCTAAGGAAGATAAGAAAAGTAGGCATAAGGAATTCCAGGTGGGAGATGAAGTCATGGTTCATTTGAGAAAGGCGAGATTTCTAGTAGGATCATATAACAAGTTGAAGATGATGAAGTTTGGACCATGCAAAATACTGAAGAAGCATGATTCAAGAAATGATTATGAAGTAGAGTTGCCCAATGAACTTAATATTTCCCCAGTATTTAACATTTCAGATTTGATAGAATATCATGAGGGAGGTGTTGAAAATAAAATCATAGAAGCACAGTGGAATATCAAGGGAGGAGGTTAATCATCTTGGTTTTCTTTTGACCACCTCAGACGTGATAGGGTCACTTCTCAAATTACCTTGCGTGTCTGATGCAGGAGCATCCTAGGTGTAAGAGAAATCTTGCATCACCCAAAAATATTTTTTGGTTTCTTTTCAATAAGGGCTATTTTGTGTAGAGCTTCTATTTCTAGAAATTTATTATTTTTAGTAAGTTTTCCATTTGAGCTCAGAATGTTCTATTTCTTCCCTAGAGATTCACTTTGATTGTATCAGCCTGTCAGTAAAGTTTCATTGCCAGATCAAGTCTAGTTTTGTAGATATTGGACATTTTCGGTATTGGCAGCGAGGTACAAAAACTTTGAACTTAGTTTGGAGGCTTTAGAGGCTCTGAATGGGGTTGAAACCTTGGTTAATTAGGCTTTCCCAAGTCATGCATTTTTTATCACTTCATGGCATTTCTAAAATGGGGTTATGATGGCCCATCAGGTCAATGGTTGATGAGTTATGGTCTCCGAAAGTTGCGCTACCTGAACTTGAAAATGTTAAAGTTTCTTCAAAATTTATTTTTGTGTTCCAAAGTTGTTTGGGCCTAGTCTTATGTAATAGAAATGAATAATAAAATATAAGGGTTGGTCAACCTCAACAACTTTAGGGTTTAATTTCTAGAATATTCTTTGGTGGTTAAAATTGCTTATATATTGAAGGCCCGTAGGGTTGTCTAGGGCAGTTTTGGGTTATGCAACTGGTGGCTCTGGCTTACATATTATTGTAATAAAATTCCCATGTGGTTGTGCATGTTGCATTTCTAAAGGTGCATGTTATATTTCAGAATATTGTAATTTCATTTCATGGTGGATAATAGAAAGCCTATTTCCTGTCTTTGCAAATCTTGTTATTTTTTATTTTGTTGTGTGTTTGTGTTAATAAGGGGAGCACCCTTCATCAAGTGGTATCAGAGGAGGAGTTCCTAAGTGTATAGATAGGTTTCCAACTATGAGGCAGTTTGCACTAGGACTGTGGTTGTGTTTTCACGTGATAAGAGTCAAAAATGCCTCCAAAAGGGAACCGTGGCAGAAGAGATGGAGGTCTGATAGAAGAGGGCTTTAGATTCCTCTAGAGGCAAGTGAAAGTGTTACAAGAGGAGATGTGTAGAGGAATGAATGTTGCGGTTAGAGTTGAAAGTGATGAAGAATCTAAAGAAGAAGGAAAAGGTGACCAGGAAGCAGCAGATAGAGATCCTAAACATAATAGGCTTTTGAGAGCCATTTCCAAGATTGGAAAGAGACCAAAGATTGAAGTTCCCACATTTTTTGGAAATCTTAACCCAGAGGAACTGATCGACTAGATGAATGATCTAGAAGAATATTTTGAGTATGAAGATGTCAAAGATCCAGATCAGGTCAAATTTGTGAAGGTCAAACTGAAGGGCCATACAAAAATTTGGTGGCAGGAGATTCAGCTGGAGAGGAATAGAAGAGGAAAGGAGAAAATCACCAGATGGGACCAAATGGTGGAGAAGTTGAAGAGACAGTTCATTCTCATTAATTATGGGCTAGGTGTGCTGAGAAAAATGCAAGGTTTGAAGCAAGCAGGAAAATCTGTGCAGGAGTATACAAAAGAGTTCTACCGCGTCCTCATTAGAACAGGTCATGCAGAACATGAGAAGGAAAAAATTTCTCATTATATTTATGGATTGAGACCATGTATTCAAGATGAGTTGAGTCTGGTTAGAATAACCAACATTGAATAGGCATACCAATTTTCCCTGAGAGCAGAAGAGAAGCTAAACAAGAAGTTTGAAAGCAAGCAAACTAGAAGAGGTCGTGGTGGAAGATCCGTTAGATGATATTATGGAGGTTGAAATGAAGATCAAAAAAGGAATGATGAGTCAAGTAGTAGTTAGAAACAGAGGGGAAATAAATAAAATTGTTCCCATGATGAAAATAGTAGGGATTAGAGAGGAAGAGGAAGAGGACAAGGACCAAGAAGAGGAGTTTTTTGTGGGACATGTTTCCATTATGGAGAAGGACACTGAGCCTATAATGCTCACAACACCAAGGAAGGATTGATAGGAGGAATGAAGGCCATGCACGAGTTGTGCATGCAAAGGAAGAAGCTTAGTCAAAACACCTAGATGATGCTAAGAGAGGAGAAACCCTAGTTGTTAGGAGGATCCCGATAAATGAAGAGAAGAGCTTAGATCAGAGGAAGAGCCTATTTCACACTAGATGCAAGTGCGAGGATAAGTGTTGTGATGTGATTATTGATGGTGGAAGCACTAATAATCTAGTATCAAAAGAAATGGTCACAAAGTTGAAGCTGAAAAGGGAAAAACACTCTCATCCATACATAATTTCATGGGTGCAGGATGACCACAAGGTCCTGGTCAATGACTAGTGCTTAGTGAAGTTCAAGATTGGAAGTTACTGAGATGAGGTACTTTGCGATATCATCCCCATTGATGTATGTCCCTTGTTGTTGGGAAGGCCTTGGTAGTTTGACAGGTGTGCCATACATGATGGTCATGCTAATACTTATTCTTTGACATAGGATGGAGTCCAAAACAAGCTGAATCAATTGAAGGAAATAAGAGAAAAGGTATGTAGTAATGCTAGAATATGTTTAGTTGATGGAAAATAGTTCTTAGAAGGTATGAGACATGAGCCTATGTATTTTTCCCTAATTCCAAAAGTGGGTAGAGAAGAAGTAGAAGATGTACCTGTAGAAGTTCCAGACTTGTTGGAGGAGTTTCAGGATATTGTTTTTTATAATTTACCTTAAGGATTACCACCAATGAGAAAGATCAGTCATCAGATGGACTTGATCCCAGGGGCCAGTTTTCCAAACAAGTGCATGAGTTGTTGTAGAAGGGATTGATCCAAGAGATCTAGAGCCCGTGTGTTGTACTAGCGGTATTAGCACCAAAGAAAAATTGATAATGGAGGATGTGTACAGATTCTCAGGCTATCAATGATATCACTATCAATTACAAATTTCCCTTGCCAAGAATGGATGATATTGTGGATTGTTTGAGTGGAGCTGATTATTTCACAAAATAGATCTAAAGAGTGGATATCACCAAATCAGGATCAGAGAAGGAGATAAATGGAAGACAACCTTGAAGACAAAGGAGGGCTTGTATGAGTGGTTAGTCATGCCTTTTGGGCTAGCCAATACATCGAGCACATTCATGTGGCTCATGAATGAAGTACTAAAATAATTTCTAGGTAAGATTGTTATTGTTTACTTGGATGATATTTTGGTTTTCAGTAAGACATTGGAAGAACATATGATCCATATTCAGAAGGTGTTTGAGAGGTTAAGGGAAGAGAAATTACTGGTTAATCTAAAGAAGTGTAGTTTTGTGAAGAAGGAATTAGTGTATCTAGGATTTGTAGTTTCAGTAGAAGGTCTAAAAATGGAACTAGAGAAGGTTTATGCTATCCTTGAATGGCATACCCCAAGGAGTGCTACTGAGGTAAGATCTTTTCACAGTTTGCCTAGCTTTTACAAAAAGTTTATTCAAAGTTTCAGTAGTATCTGTGGACCCTCGACTGAAACAATGAGAGGGGATAGGAAAGAGTTTAAGTGGACTGTAGGAGCATATAAGAGTTTTGAATTATTAAAAAGAAAAGTTACAGAACAACCTATTTTAGCACTTCTAGATTTTAACAAGGTGTTTCAAGTAGACTGTGATGCTGGTGGTAATACTATTGGAACAGTTTTGAGTCAAGAAGGTAAACCCATTACCTATTTTAGTGAGAAGTTGAATGATGCCAAGAGAAAATATTAAGTTTATGATCAATATTTCTATGCTATAGTTCAGTCATTGAGGAAGTGGAGACATTATCTTTTGCCAAAAGAATTTTTTTTATTTACTGATCATCAAGCTTTACAATATTTGAATAGTTAGGGAAAGCTAAATCAAAGGCATTTGAAATGGGTTGAGTTTTGCAGAGTTACAATTTTGTTTTGAAACACAGGAGTGGGAAGTCTAATAGGGTTGCAGATGCCTTTAGTAGAAGATTGATTTTGCTGACTAAGATGCAGATTGAGGTTGTTGGGTTCAAGAAACTCAAGAGTTTGTATCCTTAAGATGCAAATTTTGGTGAAGCTTGGAATGCTTCTAGAGAACCTGTTACTCTGGATAGAACCAAATGGTTGGATTTCATAATCCAGGATGATATGTTGTTCATATGTAGTTAGTTGTGCATTCCAAAGAGTTTCATGAGGGAGAATCTAATAAAATAAAATCATAGTGGAGGACTGGCTGGACATTTTGGGTGAGATAAAAACATTTCTCTCGTTAGTGAGAATTATTATTGGACACAATTGCAGCAAGATGTTAAGAAATTTGTACAAGGATGCAGGGTATGTTAGATGGAAAAAGGAGTGAAGAAAAATAAAGGGTTGTATCAGCCATTACCTATACCAGAGAAGCCATGGGAGGATATTAGTATGGACTTTGTTCTTAGCCTACCGAGAACTTAGAGAGGGCATGATTGCATCTTTGTAGTGGTCGATAGGTTTTAAAAAATGACATATTTCATTCCTTGCAAGAACACTAATGATGTTGTTCATGTAGAAATTTTTTTTTTCAGGGAGGTGGTAAGACTACATGGGTTACCAAAGAGCATAGTTTCAGATGAGACACCAAGTTTGTTGGGTACGTTTGGAGAACCTTGTGGAAAAAGTTGAAAATAGATTTGAAATTCAGCTCAGCACACCATCCACAGATTGATGGACAGACAGAAGTTCTGAATAGGATTTTGGGAAACTTATTGAGATGCTTGGTTGGAGATAAACCAATGGTATGGGATTTGGTTTTACCACAGGCAGAATTTGCATATAATAATTCTGTCAATAGGAGCATGGTAAATCACCATTCTAGATAGTATATGGAAGTAGTCCTAGAAATGCATCAGAATTAAGAAAGTTGGACAAAGGAGAGACAAGTAGCGCTAAATCTGAAGACTTTGCAGAACACTTGAAGAATTTGCATGAGGAGGTGAGGAAACATATTAATAAAATGAATACATAGTACAAGGCTAAGGAAGATAATAAAAGGAGGCATAAGGAATTCCAGGTGGGAGATGAAGTCATGGTTCATTTGAGAAAGGAGAGATTTCTAGTAGGAACATATACCAAGTTGAAGATGAAGAAGTTTGGACCATGCAAAATACTGAAGAAGCATGATTCAGGAAATGCTTATGAAGTAGAGTTGCCCAGTGAACTCAATATTTCACCAGTATTTAACATTTCAGATTTGATAGAATATCATGAGGGAGGTGTTGAAACTCAAATCGTAGAAGCACGGTGGAATATTCCAGCAACTACTTCAGCTAAAGAGGAGATTGAAGACATTTTGGACAATCATGTTGGCAGAAGCAAAAGCAACATGACATATGATGAATATTTGGTCAAATGGAAAGGACAACCTACAAAAGATTCACCATGGGTATCAATGGAGGAGGTTAACCATCTTGGTTTTCCTTTGACCATTTGAGACATGATAGGGTCACTTCTCAAATTACCTTGGGTGTCTGATGCAGGAGCATCCTGGGTGTAAGAGCAATCTTGCATCACCCAAAAATATTTTCTGGTTTCTTTTCAATAAGGGGTATTTTGTGTAGAGCTGCTATTTATGGAAAGTTACTATATTTAGTAAGTTTTCTGTTTGAGCTTAGAATGTTCTATTTTCTTCCTCGGAGGTTCACTTTGATTGTGTCAGCCTGCCAGTAAACTTTCATTGCCAAATCAAGTCTAGTTTTGTAGATATTGGATATTTTTGGTATTGGCAGCAAGGTACAAAAACTTTGAAATCAGTTTTGAAGGCTTTAGAGGCTCTTTCTAGGGTCGAAACCTTGGCTGAAGATATTTTTTAGTTTTTAGGGTTTTTTAAAATATTTAAATTTTTTTGAGATGAACTTTTTTGAGGACTTTTTATGATTTTTTTTTACTGATTTTCTCAGGACATTTTATGATTTTTTTGAGTTTTTTAGGAACTTATCTCATTTTTAGAGATTTTTTCAGGACATTAAATGCTTTTTTATAGATTTTCTCAACATCATATGTGATTTTTATGGTCTTTTTTTCAGGATCATATCTAATTTTTTAGGATTTTTCCAGCTTCATATTTGGATTTTTAGGATTTTTTCAAGATCATATTTGATTTTTTAAAGGATTTTTAAGATCATTATTCAAATTTTTAGATTTTTTAGGTCATTAAGTATTTACAAATTATTATCTCCAATCCGATAAAGCTAGTAACCCCATGGATTAACTATGCTTAGGGACCTTCCCCTAGTTCAAATTCAAATTTGAGCAACGTAAGGAATATGCCCCTAGACAAAACACAGACTATATATAGAGGCCAAGGATAAGATGTGTATAGATTGGGTATGTCAAGGAAAGGACAAGGAATATCAACCAGTTACAGGCCATAAAGGACCACTAGGGTTGATTCAAGGTAAGGTGAAAGTTATCATTAGGAAAAGACAAGTAATCATCAAGTGGAATCATGATAGATGAAGCAACAACTTACTACATGTGACACCTATTTGCCAGGTTTTTACCATGGTACTTGCCCAAAGTGCCTGTTTGCCAGGTTTTTACTTTTGGATGAAATTTTTCTCTTTATTTTTATTTTTGCGTGCCAAGATACCTGTTTACCAGGTTTTCATCAAGGCAACCATTTTTTTTTTTTGAGTTTTTTCATATTTTTTGTTATTTTTCAGGCACTTTTTCAATTTTTTCTTTTGGTTTTTGGTTTTTGCTTTTTGTTTTTTTCAGGAACATTTTCAATTTTGTTTGCTATTTTTGAGGAACTTTTTTCAAATTTTTTTCTATTTTTTAGGATCGTGTGTAATAATTGTGGAGGTACATGTTTTTCACTGCTTTAGACAATGGTTCTCCCTCTAATGTTGCAAGTTGATAAACTCTAGACACGTATGTTGCAGTGACTATGTAGGGTTCTTCCTAGTTTTGTTCAGATTTTCCAAGATTCTCTCATTGATGTTGGGTCTTGTAATTCATCTTCTGAACTGAAACTCTAATCTCAAAATGACAACCTAATTGAAATCTTCACTCAGGTTGTCATTTTGAGATTAGAGTTTTAGTTCTGAAGATGAATTACAAGACCCAACAACAATGAGAGAAGCCCGGAAAATTTGAACAAAACTAGGAAGGACCCTACATAGTCACTGCAACATACGGGTCTAGAGTTTATCAGCTTGTAACACCAAAGGGAGAACCATTGTTTGAAGAAGTGAAAAACATGTACCTCCACAATTATTACACATGATCCTAAAAAGTAGCAAATTTTTTTTAAAAAGTTCCTGAAAAATAGAAAAGAAAAGAAAATTAAAAGAAGTTCCTGAAAAAACAAAAGGAAAAAACCAAAAGAAAAAATTGAAAAAGTTCCTAAAAAAATAACAAAAAATGTGAAAAAATTCAAAAGAAAAAAAAAAAGCAAAAATGGTTGCCTTGATAAAAACCTGGTAAATAGGCATCTTGGTACGCAAAAATAGAAATGAAGAGAAAAATTCCATCCAAAAGGGAAAACCTGGCAAATACATGTCACATGTAGTAATTTGTTGCTCCATCTATCATGATTCCACTTGATGAGTACTTGTCTTTTCTTGATCATAAATTTCACCTTGAATAAACCCTAGTGGCCCTTTATGGCATGTAATTGGTTGATATCCTTTGTCCTTTCCTTGACGTACCTAGTCTGTACATATCTTATCCTTAGCCTCTATATATAGTCTGTGTTCTATCTAGGGGCATATTCCTTGCGTTGCTTGAATTTGAATTTGAACTGGGGGAAGTCCCTAAGCATAGTTAATACATGGGGTTACTAGCTTTACCAGATTGGATCTATAATAATGTGTAAATACTAAATGACCTAAAAAATCTAAAAATTTGAATAATGATTTTAAAAAATTGAATATGATCTTGAAGAAATCCTAAAAATCCAAATATGAAGCTGGAAAAAATCCTAAAAAATAATATGATCCTAAAAAAAGACCACAAAAATCACATATGATGCTGAGAAAATCTGTAAAAAAGCATTTAATGTACTGAAAAATCTCTAAAAAATAGATAAGTCCTTGAAAAATTCAAAAAAATCATAAAATGTCTTGAGAAAATTAGTAAAACTAAATCATAAAAAGTCCTCAAAAATGTTCATCACAAAAAAATTCAAATATTTTATAAACCCTAAAAATTGAAAAATATCTTCAAAATCTACAATAAATTTGTACATATTCATCTTTATTTTATGGGATGGCTAGCATGCATGCATACATCAATCGAAGACTCATGAAAATGCGCTTAATGAAATATTTCTTTAACAAACGAAAAACTGGAGCACTTGACCCAACACTCAATCTAGTTGGACTTGTTCAATCTTTCAATCTTCACTATCAATCACTCAACCTATCCAATCTATCAATCATATGACCTTTCAATCAATCAATTAGTATCAAAATATCAAACCAAGCACCACAAAACATAGGTAACAATAAGATTAGAATGGTTGTTGGCTCACATGTTTCAGTGAGTCTTTTATCTTTTATATATTTTATTTTTTGGTCATGTTCCTATGTTACTTGATGATATTATTGAGTTATGAGAGTGGTCGGGATGGTTCATGATCAGTTTTTTTGGTTTGTTCCCATGAAATTCTGGGGCATGTCCTCCATATATTTTGGGACGGATAAGATCATTCTCTTTCTAGAATAAAGATGTTAAAGAGATTTGTGAGAAATTCAAGATTCTCCATGAATAACTGGTTATCTCTCCATTGCCTTTTTCTCAATGGGCATTTGATCTCATAGGGAAGATCACTCCTCTTTCTTCCAATGGCCACAAGTATATTATTATAACTTCTATGAATATTTCACCAAATGGGTTGAGGTCATTCCTATGACTTACATCACCTACAAACATATTTCATATTAAAGAGGTTTTGTAGTCATCATTAAATTGACAGATGACTAGTTGGGAATCGCCATACACTTTCATATGCTGAATTTTCTATTGAATTTCTAGATTGAGTCCAATGACTAGAGCCTCATATTGAGAAATTTTTTGGGTACGTTCAAATGCTATTCTATATGATTTAGGTATGAAATCACTTTGTGGAGTTACAAACATTAGACCTACTCCTGATCCATTTCTAGTAGGTGAGTCGTCAAAGTATAACTGTCATTCATTAGATTTTTTCAAAGGTGAAAATTGATTCATCTGGAAAAATATGATAGTAGAGGATGATCATCTTGGAGTGGTGATTCTTCAAGATGATCAACTATTACCTGACCTTTGATTTCTGTATGATCTATATATTCAATATCAAATTCACTCTAGATCATTACCCATTTGGCTAGGCATCCTGTGAGAGCTGCTTTTCTTAGAAAATACTTTAGTGGGTCAATCCATGATACAGGCATAGTTTTCTAATGGATCATGTAATTTATTAATTTATGGGTTGAAAAAACCACATCAAGGCATAGCCATTCAATGAGAAAATAATTTAGTTCATATCTAACAAGTGTTCTAATTATGTAGTAGATATCTATTTCTTTGTCGTGTTCATCATGTTGCACCAAAAGGGATCCCAATGCAGTTTCAGTAGCAGATATATACAAAATGAATGGCTTTCTCAGAATAGGAGGCATCAAGATTGGTGGATTAAGAAGATAGTCCTTCAGCTGCTGTAAATATTTCTCACATTGTTCATTCCATTTAAAAGTCACACCTTTATGTAGCAGATATTAGAAAGACTGACACTTTTCAGTCAGCTGTGCAATGAATCTTTGGATAGATTGTAAATTTCCCTGTAGGCTTCTTAGTTTCTTCAGAGTAGTTGGAGGAGGCATTTCAATATTTCTTTTAATTTTTTAGGGTCTGCTTCAATGCCTCAACAGAAAATAATGTAACCCAGGAGTTTGCTAGAAACAACTCCAAAACACACTTCTTTGGATTCAAACAAAGCTTATAGTTTCCTTCCATTCTCTCAAAGATTTTACCTAAAATTCTCAATTGATATTTTCTTGTAAGATATTTTCATAGTAGATCATCAACATAGTCTTCCATCAACATATGCATGAAATCTGTTGGAGATTTGATTATGAGCAGTTGATTGATTGTATGTTTGTCATTGATGACAACATATAATACACAGTAGTAATTCTGTATGTACTTATCAGAATGATGACATGAAGACTTGCATGGTTAGATACATGTTGTTGACATGTTTATTATGTTATGTTCATACACGCAGATCCAGATATGATGATTTAGTCAAGTTGTGTAATTCTGTTATTTGCAGTTACAGTTCTGGAAGTGTATCTGTACAAAGCCGACGTATGTAACATATTTCTTGAGTTGTTCCTATCTTCAAGATATGTGTGTGTATATTCATGATTAGTTATGAGTTGATGATATTCATCTAAAGGCACCAAACATGTTTCAAGAAGATTGCAAAGTTAGAGTTAATTTGGTGAGTCTGACTTAGTGAAGCGTCACGTCTATTCAATTTATACTTGCGCAGTTGTAATTATGCTTGCGTGCTTACTAGAGCCGACAAGGATTTTATGAAGAGTTGTCTTACAGGTCCCATGATCTCATACTTTGAGAAAGATACTTATAGCAATTCAATTATGATATGCTAAGTGTGAATGATACGAAAAGAGAAGAAAGATGTACAAAGTAGATTATCAGAGTTGGTTCATTCATATAGAGTCTATGTGAAGAAGAAGTGAAAGATTGCAATACACTAGAAATAATCAAGATAGAAGGTCTACTCTATAGTTCATCATTAGATATAGTGCATATCTGTTATACATAAGGTTTTAGCCTTCACCATCAAGCAGTGAGCTTTTGGACAGTGAGTCCACCACCCCTAACATGGTTATTTGTAAAAGACTCCTAACAGGGTTGAAATATCTTCTAACATGGATTACTATAATCAAGTATAGTTCATTATGGGTGCTAATTCCCACTGGGGTTTTTACCATTTGGTTTCCCCGTAATCAAATTGTGTGTTGTGTACTGTGTTATCTGATTAAGCATTTACTTTGTTGTATTCTAAAGTTAAAGAAGAAAAGAACTAAAGTTATTGATAACTGATTCAACCCCCCCCCTCTCAGTTATCCTTTGGGACTATTTTAACAATTGGTATCAGAGCTAAGTGCCTTGGAGAAGAAGCTTAACAACTTAAGGTAGATCAGATGTCTTACTTCAGAAAAGAAAGCCCTAAGTTCAATGGAAAAAATTATTTAGATTGGAAAAACAAAATGATAACACATCTGCAATGTGTTGGATTTGAGATCTTTGAAATTGCTACACAAGAAGTTGCAATTCCATCTCTAAAAGACCTTGCAAAGGATGATGCTACTAATAGACAAAAGGATACATTTACCAATAATGCAATTTCCAAAGAAGCCCTAATCAGCGCCTTATCTGACAGTGAATTTTCTGAGATCAAGAAAATTGATAGAGCATATACCATATGGAAGTATTTAGAAGATATGTTTGAAGGAGATATTCAAGCAAAGAATGCATGCAGGAAGACATGGAAAAATAAATATAACAGTCTTGAGATGTTACCTGAAGAGAACATTAGAGCTTAGAATCAAAGGATAAATGAAGTGGTCTCTGGAATCAGAAACAATGGTGGAGAAATATCAAAAGAAGATATAATGGACAAGTTGCTAACCACTTTAACATCAGACTATGAAAATAAGATAAGTATTCTAGAGGAAACCATGAAATTCTCACAAGACTTCAAGAAAGATACTTTGATCAGCAAAATCTCTGCATTTGAGATATCAAGATTGAAGACTGAACCTAAAAGTGAAACATATTTCAAAGCCTCAGTCCATGGTAAGAAATCCTTACACATCTCTAGTCATAATGAGAAAGAAGAAGTTGATGAAGAACTAGAAGAAATCATTGCTATGATTACTAAAAGAGAAAATAAAGGAAAAGGAAAATATGAAGGACAACTTCCATTCAAATGTTTTTCATGTAACAAGATTGCTCACTTTGCATCTAAGTGTCCTACAAGAGTCAAGAAGTTCAGATCTGATTACAAACCCAAATATAAGAAGGAATGTTATCATGCTAAAGAAGCTGTAACTGATGAAGATTTAGGAGAAGATGAAATTGGATTCATTTCCCTTAGAGACATGGAAAAGTTGCTTGAGGAAATGGGCATTGAAGATGAAAAGGAAGAACAAGAGTTAGCCTTAATTTCCAAAGAAGACATCAAGAATGATTGGATCATTGACAGTGGATGCTCCCATCATATGATAGGTGACAAAGACAGATTTGTTCAGTTAGACAAATACAAGGTGGTATGGTTAGATTTGGAGATAACACTCCTAAACCTATCATTGGCAGAGGTTCTATCACTTCGGATGGAAAGAACAAGATAGATGATGTTCTATATGTTGATGGATTACATCATAACTTGCTGAGTGTTGGACATCTACTTGACAAAGGTTATCATTTGGAGTTCAAAGACATCAAGTGCATCATTAATAACAAGGATGGAGACATAATTGCATTAGGCTCTAAAACAAAAGGTAATGTTTTTCGACTCAATTCAGATGTTAGTTGTTTTGTTGCAAAGGTGGATGATAGTTGGTTATGGCACACGAGACTGTCATATCAATTTTGATAATATAGTAAAGATCAGTAATGTCAAGGTAGTTAGAGACCTTCCTAGTATTGCAAGACTAGTTGACACAGTATGCAGGGAATGTGTTATGGGTAAGCATGTAAGGAGTTCTT
>MU224407.1:65587-80827 GCA_018584345.1 Thuja plicata | reverse complement strand
GAAAAGGTTGCAGACAAAGAAGTTAAATTGGACTATGTGAACACCAAAGAACAGTTGGCAGATATTTTCACAAAGCCTTTATCAAAGGATACTTTTGAGTATCTCAGGGAGAAGTTGGGAGTAATTCTCTCTCCTGAGTCTGTCTAGAAGAAGCAGCAAGAACATCAGTCATTAAGTGACTGATGAATGGTTGACTACTCTACTTCTGGAGTAGTACATGTGCCTAATGGTTTATGGTGCCCTTTGTAATTGATGTCAAAGGGGGAGTATATAGTAAGGGGGAGTATGTACTAAGGGGGAGCATATACTCTAGGGGAGTATATACATGGAAAAAAAACACAGTCAGAGGAACTGTAGCAGTATAAGAGAAATCTTTGATGAGGATATTGAGAAGATTGTAAAAGAAAGAGGACACCATGAACAGAGGATTTTTTTGATATCATATGTTGCCATCAATGTCAAAGGGGGAGATTGTTGGAGATTTGATTCTGAGCAGTTGATTGATTGTATGTTTGTCATTGATGACAACATATAATACACAATAGTAATTATGTATGTACTTATCAGAATGATGACACAAAGACTTACATGGTTAGATACATGTTGTTGAAATGTTTATTATTTTATGTTCATACACGCAGATCCAGATATGATGTTTTAGTCAAGTTGTGTAATTCTGTTATTTGCAGTTACAGTTCTGGAAGTGTATCTGTACAGAGCCGATGTATGTAACATATTTCTTGAGTTGCACCTATCTTCAGGATATGCATGTGTATATTCATGATTAGTTATGAGTTTATGATATTCATCTAAAGGTGTCAAACATGTTTCAACAAGATTACAAAGTTAGAGTTAATTTGGTGAGGCCAACTTAGTGAAGCGTCGCATCTATTCAGTTTATACTTGCGCGGTTGTAATTATGCTTGCGTGCTTAGTAGAGAAAACAAGGATGTTATGAAGAGTTTTCTTACAGGTCCCATGTTCTTATACTTTGAGAAAGATACTTATAGCAAGTCAATTGTGATACGCTAAGTGTGAATGATACAAAAAGAGAAGAAAGATGTACAGAGCAGATTATTAGAATTGGTTCATTCATCAAGAGTCTATGTGAAGAAGAAGTGAAAGATTGTAATAAACTAGAACTAATCAAGAAAACAGGTCTACTCTATAGCTAATCATCAGATATAGTTCATATCTTTTATACAGAAGGTTGTAGCCTTCACCATCAAGCAGTGAGCTTTTGGACAGTGAGTCCACCACCCGTAACAGGGTTATTTATAAAAGACTCCTAACAGGGTTCGACCCTTAACCAGGTCTCTATACTTATTGCATTGTAAAGTACAACTCCTAACAGGGTTGAAATATCTTCTAACATGGATTACTATAATCAAGTATAGTTCATTGTGGGTCCTAATTCTCACCAGGGTTTTTACCATTTGGTTTCCCCGTAATCAAATTGTGTGTTGTGTACTGTGTTATCTGATTAAACATTTAATTTGTTGTATTCTGAAGTTAAAGAAGAAAAGAACTAAAGTTATTGATAACTGAGTCACCCCCCCTCTCAATTATCCTTTGGGACTATTCTAACAAAATCATGGAAGATAGTAGCCATTGGTCTCTAATAAGTTGGTCTGTCATTCTTGAGACCGAAGGGCATGACATTCAAACAGTATATTTCTCCAAACACATGTGAAAGTTGTCTTGGGTTGATATTCAAGATAAATTCTGATTTAATACCATCCATCATTGATAGCATCTCATATCTAGGTGTTGTGTCTACTATGATATCAATATTTGGCAATGGAAAGTTGTCTTTAGGCCATGCTTTGTTCAGGTCACAAAAATTTTTGCATATTCAAATGCCCCCAATGTGTTTTCTAATAGGGACTAAATTACAAATCCAATCTTCATAGTTGATTGTTCTGATGAAACTAGCATCCAGTAACTTTTTTTAATTCTTCTTTTACTAAGAGAGCTATTTGAGGATGCATTTTTTATCAATTTCTACTTCATTGGTTTAGCACCTAGTTTCAGTGGCAAGTGATGAAGGACTAATTCTAGATCCAAGCCAGGAAAATCAACATAGGACTAGGTGAAGTTGATCTACCTTTCTAGAAATAATCTAACAAATTCATCTTTTTCTTCTTTTGATTATGAGGCTACAAAGTGTATGATTTCTGGATTATTTGGCATTCCCAAATTGATTTATTTTGTCATTTCAATCAATAGTGTTGAATTTTATTTCTATGGGGGTATGTCCTATCTTCCATCCTCAGGAACCTCAAACTAGTTTTCACCCTTGGATACATCCTTTATTTTTACTTTTTTGTAGTCCAATGGAACCTTTCGGTTTTCACCAGAAGATCTAGTTTTTTTTTAAAAAAATTATTTTCAATTTTGCAACAGGAAGATGGAGTTGACTCCCCAATATATGATGTGGCATAAAGATCAATGGTGAATCCTTCTTTATGATCACCACATGGAATTCCTTCTCGGAGCTCAAAGAATTTTGCAATTGCTTCATTATTTTCAAAGTGATCTAAGTTTGGTGGTCCTTATTGATCCCAATCTATCAGTTCAAAGTATACTAAAGGATGTAATTATCAATATTGTATATGTTTTGGGAGCCAGGTGTAAGCACAAAGATATAAATATTAGTTTCATTATTTTCATCTGCTTTGTCCTTGGAAACGTCGGGGCTAGGATCCCATAAATTTTTGGTCCAGGCATTAGGACAAGTCTTAAGAGGGGGGTCATCGACATGTTTATATTTAATGGGTAGGTCATCAGCATTAGGAAAGATACAGTCAAGTTCATATGAGTTGGACTAATAGGAATTCCATTCCAACTCATTGGAGTCAGTAGTAGTATCCTCAGATGCCTTGTCATCATTCAAAGCGTCCACCTTTTCACACAAGTTCAACTTAGTACTCGAAGAGACAATTCAAAAAGGTTTAAGTTCAAGTCCTAGATTAGGAGGTCATCCTTATATAGTAATAGTCTTAACAACTCATTTTTTTTGTGTCAAGACCACTACAACCATCATAGCCTTCTTTCAGCATGATTGTGAACCTTGGTCCATATTTATCCATAGGTATCTTAGTGAGATCTTGTTCTTTCTCTTTTTCATATTTGTAAATCCATGTATATGTGTTTTCATAAACATGTTCTTCATGTAACCCTCCTCATATTATAAATGTAGTGGAGGGGTCAATTTGCATAGTGGTCTTTGGTTATTATTTCTGCAATAGTAAGAATTTTCCATAGGATTTTGGGGAAGATGTAATTTCCCAATGTGAAAGGCTTGAGCCATGAAATATTCTTTGTAATCTTTGTCTTCAATTTTAAATTTTCCCTTGATCATCTTGGTGAGTGTGGATGCATCAACATATTTGGAATAATTGCTTGATGTTGCTTCACTATTTGCAGGTACCTGTTGCGCAGGAGTGTCTCTCAGATTGGCACAAAAATAAAAGGGATTAGGGTCTCCTGGGATAGTGATTTCCATTCCATTATGGGAAAAATTCAAGCATTAGTGATAATTAGATGGGACTTCTTTCATAGCATGGATCTAAGGGCATCCCAAGATCATGTTGTAATGAATATCTAGGTCAAAAACTTGTAGCAATGTGTTTTCAATAGCTGGACCAATTCTGATAGGAAATATAATGAATCATTTGGAAGGATGTTCAACATCATCATATTCTTTGATTTTGATTCTTCTTGATAGATCAATATCATCTTCAGTGTAGCCACGACCTATGATTTTGATGAGCTTCTCAATTGAATATGACTCAATTGTACTTGGACTTATGATTTTGATTTCATACATCATTTATGGTACAAGATTCTCAATTAATAAACACACTTATTTTTCTTTCATAATTTTAAAGGGACATTGTCTGGCAAGATTTCTCCAACACAATAAGAATGTCATAAATGATTCTCTTGTCTTCTATTTGGTTGCACATATATTTGTTAATGTAATGTCATTTGATATGTTGAAAGAAAAATGAGATATAAACTTGTCTGCTAGCTCATTCCAAGAATTTATGTTTCAATGTAACTAGAGTACCATTCTATTGCTTGTCCACCAAGACTATGAGGGAAATGATGCATGAGATATGTGTCATCATAATCAACTTTAATGCAAGAAGTATAAAATTCTCTAATATGATAGATCAAGTTACCTTTCCCTCTATATTTCTCAAATTTTGGTACTTCAAAATTGATTGGAAAAGGATGCATATACAAAATCTTATCAAACAGATTGGGACATAAGTCATGTTCTATATAAGGTGTCTTCTTACATTTGACTTCTAATGCCTCAACTTGGTTTGACAATCACTTTATTTTTTGCATCATCTCATCATTAGGTGATGGATCGGTAAATGTTTCATTCATCCTAGGATGTCCTCTTTGTCTATAAATTGTTCCTCTTACGGGATGAGAATCAGGTTGAACTTGTCGCGAAACTTTTGGAGTTTTTGTATTTGATTATTCTATGAATGTGACCTCATGTTGTGTAATAGCAGCAATACGACATTGAATTGGTTATTGTTTTTGTTTTGTCTACCGCAGTTGAAATTGTATCATTTGTTGTCCTAAATATTGTTGAGATCCCTCCCCTTGTTATTGTAATATTGGATAAATAGGTTGTTAATAATGTGGAGGGCTTTGTTGATAATATTGTGGCACATAATGTGGCTATTACATAACCTATTGTTTTTGCAGTTGTTGCATGAATTGTTGTTGCAGTGGTTGTTTTTGATACACTTTTTGCACTTTTCTTGGGTGTTGAACATGTATGATATGATGAGATCCTTGACCCACTTGATATTTTTGTCCTTGCAACATATTTTGTTCCTTATATTCTTTTTGGTATCCCAATGGTGCAAGTATATCACCAAGATTTGGAGCCTTATGCTTTGGTGGTTTTGATTTCTTCCCTTGAGACATTATGTTAATTTGCGCTTGTTGAAATACATGTTCTTGTTGTGTCACATTTGGTAGAATTGGTGAAATGTTAATAATTCTCTTCTTCTTTGGTTCAAGTGGTGCACTTGGAATAATTTTAGTGGTCACACAAGATGCATCTATCACTTATTTTCCTATAGATACCCTTGGTATGCTTTCAATTGGTCTTTAGATGATGTCATGGTTGAGTTATTCTCTTGAATTGTTGAATATGTTAACAATAAAGGACCAGTTTGTTTCTTTTATTCCAAAGAGGGTATACGTGGTATTTCTAAATAAAATGAAACTGGATCCTTCAGTACTTTGTGTTTATTTACTTGCATGCGTTGCTTGAAATAAAGTCTCAATGTCCTTTGAGGATTTTCTTTGGAAGCATTATTAGTATCCACTATTCCTTGAGGAAGTGGTGATGTTGTGTTAAATAAGGGATTGATCATTGGTCCAAAGGCATCCTTTCCAGGAACTTCAATAGTTAATTCATTTCATGGTCTCTTATGTACTACCTTTTCAATTGATTCATCCGAGATTCGTTCTCCCTTTTATTTGTCCAAAAGAAATAAAGGTTGAGTTTCTTCCAAAGTAGATTGTGTTTGATTTTGATCTTCCAATAAAAATTGAGGATATTATTTCTTTAACAACTTGAGATATCATTTTGGATCTTGAGTCATGATCTATTCCAATGTCTTCTGAATTCCCTTATCTTTAATAGCTTCATCAATTTTCTCTTTAGGTAAATCCTTAAGTGAAATGTAACTTGCTTGTGAACCTTCAGAATCTGAAGAAGCATTTGGTGATTCATTAGGTTCTTGTTCAACTTTTGATGGAAGATTAAGTTTATTGTAACAAAATATGATATTACATGTTGGTTCCATGTCTGAGGTAGATCCTTGTTGAATATATGTTTCAAGGGATTGATCAAATTCAAATGTTGATTGGCGTTCCTCTTGAGGTGTTGGTGGAACACTTCTACATACTGGTTGCATAGCTACAAAGATTGGTTCAAAGTTTTGTGGAGGCCCCCATTGAATCATGACATAACTTGGTAAAGTGTTTGATGGGTACCCCATATTACATAGGTCATTTCTTTGTCTCATATCTAAAGATGTTTGTGTGGTAGTAGGAACTTGAAAAAATGTGACATGTCTTGGGTCACGAAAAGTTTGGATTCTCTTTGTTGGAGGTTGCATATTGATTAGATCGATATGTTGGGTTTGAAATGTTACACCTTGTCTTGGATATAATGGTGGTTTTCATTCTTCTTGTGATGTGAACATAGGTTTATAAGTATCTTGTTTCATTTTAGATGCTTGGGACCTTGTAAAAACTGGCATTATGTCTAATATGCAAGTGCAAAAATTTTTTGGCTATTTAAGAGACTTTGGAATGAGAATACAACCTAAGGTATGCAAATAATTTTGAAATGTTGTGAAACTTAGGGGATATGCAAATGTAGTTTTTTTTTATTTTTGAATTTTTGGGATTTTTAATGACTATGCAAAGCAATCTAAGGCATATGAAACTATGTTTTTGGGAATTTTCACTTTGAAAAATCCTTGGAAAATGAAAACCTAAGAGTATTGTTGTGGTTCTAAAACACATGCCCCATTTTTCCACTTGGCCTAATGGGGACCCCCCTTTTTTGGGTCTTTCAGCCTTTTTGGTGGTTTGGAGTCTGTAGGGTAAACCTGGCTAGGTACCCGATGAATCAGATTATGGCCCCCAATGTGCTCCTGATAGTTAGATGCCAGTTTTGGTTCTCCTTTAGGTTTCCCTTCTTCCCTTTTTCATCCTTTTTCATTTTTAGGTCAACTTTAGGGTTAGTTTTTGTTAGTTTTTTGTTGAAGTCCTCTTTGGACCTAAGTCATTTTTGCCTTTTTTGGACTTTCGGAGTTGTGGGTTTACTAGGACCTCCGCAACCCCAAAATCCCAAAACTTTGATGCCTCACACATCCTTCAAATTGAATAAGGCACGAGTTTCATGTTTTTAGACTTTTAGAGTTAGACACTTTGAAAAGAACACCTCACAAATGGCTCAGGCTCACCCATTGCTCGCACCTTCGGGGTTATCGGTGTTTCAGCCTCCGGAACTCCGAAAGTTTTTAGAATTCTCCAAAACTCCATTTTTTTATCATCAACCATAGTATCAGGTTTTCATAATTTTGCAGATGGGGGATCCTTTTAGATTGCGAAGGTCTGAAAGTCTGAAAAGTCCAGTGAGCTTAGAAGTCTCAAATTTTGGAAGATTTTTTGGGGTTTTTTTTCTGTTTTAGTATTTCTCATTTTTGGAAGTCTTTGGGAAATTATGGGGCCTTACATCCATGTGAAGGACTTTTCCCGTGGCTTTATCCTTCAAGGATTGAATCTAGAACTCTTGGAGACCTTTCTAGAAAATTAAACGGTTTGCAATTTCAAGCTAGGGGTAAGAAGTTACGACTTCTCCAAGTAGACCTTTTTTGTATATAATGTTTTGTAGTTTTGGTAGTTTTTCTAGTCCAGATTTGTAATTTAGATCGTAATAAGATTGGTGTCTTAGAGTAGTTTCTTTTTTTCTATAACATGTTGCTACAACTACATTTTCATAGAGGATACAAAGATGTCAACTCCTCAACTGGTGAAAATAATGTCGAAAAAGACAACTATGCCAATGAAGTGTCATTTCAAAGGATACCACACTCCCACTAAGATGGACAATTTGCACATTGAGATCACCAACATGGACGTAGGTCAATCCCTGTGCGATAGGAAAGATCATTCAATAGCTTAATGGAATGGTTGTTGTAGTAAACAATGAGGAAGATCTGCAACAAATGTTCTACTTCAAGCAAAGTGTGAAGAAAATCATGGATGAAATTAAGGAAGGACAAAACTTTGAGGCATGCCTTTTGGGGTTTAGGGAGAAGAAACAAGAGAAGTTGAACTCCATGGAGTTGTCCAATTTTGATCAAGTCCAAGGGATAATAGAGATATTTCACAAAGCTCACCCAAATATCTTTCCAAAAAAGTAAGTGTCATTTTGATACTTAGTCATTTTTGTGGACTTCGGTCATTTTTTGAATTAGCCATTTTTTGGGGTCCAAAGTCATTTTTGGGACTTAGCCATTTTTTCGGTAATGAGATTTTTGGAGTTTCAGAGTTTCAGTGTTTTAGAGATCCCCACAACCCTAAAACTCCAAAAACCAAGTCATTTTGGACTTAGTCATTTTTTAGTCATGGAATTTTTGGACTTTCAGAGGTCCACAAAGTTTTGGAGTTTCAGATGTCGACAACCCCGAAACGCCAAAAATGAATTCATTTTGGACTTAGTCAAATTTTGTACAAGGGAGATTATGACACTTGGCCATTTTTTTATGTTCATTTTTTTGGCCTTTCAACCTCTGAAAGTCCTAAATTTTGGAGGATCCAGAGGATCTATACTTGGCCACTTTTCAGCCTTCCAATTTTTGGAGTAAGGGTCGGGATCCAAAATTTTTGGGTCATTCCAATGTGAAGGAAATTTGCATAAAGAGGGTGTTTCAGATCAAACTACCTAAAGAATCAAGCTTGTTTTGGTTTAACTAGAAGGTATCTACCAGTTTCCCATGCAAAGAGAAGCCAAGATGAAGACTCTAAAGAAGTACTCCAAGATTACAAACGAAGACTCTAGTTTGAAATGGTGGAACTCCAATTCAGATTTCTTATTTCTTGGGAAATTTTGGCCTTGATTTCTAGCACAAACTTGATGTAAACGGATCAAGGATCCATGCAAACTTGTTAGTAGTTTGTTCAGTAGTAGTTTTTCTTTAATAAGCTCTAGCTTTAGATTTATTTCATTGTTTTGGCATAGATGAAACCCTAGTTTTGGGGTTCAAATTTTTTAAACCAGAGCACTATATATTGTATCAAAATAATGTAATATAGGTCAAATATTTTATGCAATAAATATATACAATTGGTGCTTCATTCGCAGTGTGATATTGCCTGTTGTCTATGGGAAATTGATGAAATTGTATTTAATTGTTCATTTCTTTCAAAGAGCCTATTGAATTTATTGTGGTTGGATCTGCAATTGATTAGATTGGAGTTTGTTGTTGTTCATTGATCTTGCTGTGACGAATGGTTGGGAAAGATAATTCTACTATTTCAATGATAAATCTGTCTTGTGTATGTGCGCATGCTTGTGGCTTCACGATTTGATAGATTTTGAAAATCTTGCATCTTGATTTAAATTTTCTCCAAATGATTGCATCTATTGGGTATAGATTTGTGACATGGTCTCATTCATATTTTGTGGGTTTCCACATTTCTATCATTCAATTCACAAGGAAGGTTCAAAAATGGTTTATGTCCGTTAGGATCTCATTTCAGTAAATTTGCTTGATTTTTGTTACCCAAATCTTTGATCTTTTGAAAATCTAGATAGAGTAGGTAATCATTGTAGGGATTAGCATAGATTTTGTGTCATTATTGAATTTCCTGCATTGATAAATTGGAAAAATATAAAAAGTACTAAAGTTTGTTTTACAACTTGAAGTCTTGAAAGTACCAACAAAGACCTCCTTGTGAACATTCATATTTATCTTCAACTAATTTTACCAAGCGGTTGTACCACGACCATGAAGAACCTTGGGAATATCTTTTTTGTTCTTTCAAGAGAGGAAATCAAATCTTCAATTCCTAGCAATTGACTTTTGTAAAAGCAATGCTCAACAAGTATAAACTTAGGAAATTGAACATGGACCTTGACTTAAAAGGGATCAAAGGGACAAAGATAATTGGATAAAAGGGATGGATAATAGGGACTAAGTCAAATCCACCATGACAAAGATGGAATTTGACCAAATGATAGAAGGACAAATAGGATAAAGTGACAAAGGGATCAAGTCAAGATCATGTTTTCAATAACACAAGGAAAGACTCCAAGATTTGAGTTTTTTTCAGATTTTGCAAAGTTTGAAAGGTTCTAAGTTCAAAATGAGGAATTGTGCAAAGGGACTATGGTGAGGACTATAATGAGGACTAATGCCAAGGATTAAAATTACAAATGCAAAGGGACTTATGCAATGTATGCAAAGGTCGCAAAGGGACTATGATATGGGGATGCAAAATTAGGACTACTATGCATGCCACAGGGCTCCAAGGTGAATGTTTTGAGATTCCATATGTTCACAAAGGTTTAAGACAAGGTGTTTGTGACAAAAAAATAATTTAGGAATGATTTTGAAAACATTTTGAATGAGGTTTGCATGTGTTATTATGTGTTTAAGAGTGTTTTACAAGATTTTTTCTTTTTAAAGTTGGAAAACTCACACAAGACACGTCAAGTAGAATGGTTGTTGTAAAAATAAACATGTGCACCACAACCTAGGATGGAAAGGATAATATTCACTAAATTTCCACTTGAACAAATTTAGTTGCACTTACTAAGAGTAGATAGCCTAGAATCTTGGATGCACAAGATCCTCCTTACAGTGCACTCGCTTCTCAGGCACACCAAGATTTGAATCCCAAGGGTCATCATTTCCCAATAGACCAATCTCTCTACTAAGAGCTATGAAAGTGTGGGATGTTTTCAGGGTTTCCCCTTGCGCCAGTGAATAGAAGGGTTTATTTGGGCTACTACAACAAAGGTGTTTATTCAAGGCATCTCTCCCAAAGATAACTTATGAATCATACAAGGAAATGTGGTAGGGAAAGTGCTATTGATACCTATAGTCCCACGAATACTAGGAAAAAACCAATATTAGGCCTCTGCAATTTTCATTTCAAGGAGGGATTTTATTATAGAGGGTTGGAAGACGTTGCCTTTTTCTTGTTCCCACTTGGGTCATTCCCTCTCACCGGCTATACTAAAGCACTTGGGAGGCAGGCTCTCTAAAAGAATAAATGAATGTCTCTTCACCCAAGATATTCCAAGGAGAGGGGATAGGATACATTCATTCAAGCTTAGGATAAAAATCTAAAAGAACTTCAAACACATAAGTAAATTTTTTCCTTTTAAGCACCAAATTGAAGTGTTTTCTAACTACTAAAAAGCAGACATGAAAAGTTTTTTGAAACACACAAGCCTCCAATATCTAGGTTAGATTGCCCAGATACTGGTCAGATTGAGATTTTGAGAATTATCTCCAGAATGAAGCTTGATCCTCAGGAGTTAGGGTTAGATTTCCCCAATTCCCAATAGATGAGTTTTCGAGAATCATCTCCAAAATGAAGTTTGATCCTCACGAATCTGAGTTAGATCACTCAGATACTTAAAAGATGATGAGATGTAGGGAACATAGATGCCCCTATTGATTATGGAGTATCCAGTTTTGACTGTGAGGTATGAAAAACTGAACATGCCCCAAGTGATGAGATGCCCCTAGCAATGAGGACTTTTGAAAATTAGATCAGATTGATTGAAATAAATTCAATGATGTAATCATCCTTCCCCCTTGGGAGAGAAGTGGAAAGATGACACGTCATAATGATGATGGAGAGCAAAAAATTGTAGATGGATGTTGAATCAGAGAGCAAGAAGAACTCAAAACAAATTACGGAAAAATTTGGAAGATTCAGAATCGATTTTGAGCAATTTCGAGGTCCAGTTGACCAAGTTTGACTAGGGTTGACCAAAGTAGACTTTTGAGGGAAAAAAGTCAAAGATTTTGAGAAAATGTTGATTAGATAAGATTCAGACAAGAAAGCAACATCAGAAAGTTGACTGCACAAGCGTCTGATCGCGTTGGTCCTAAAAATTTTAAAATGCGATTTTGAGTGATATAGAAGTGTCATATTTTGATTTCGATCACAAAAATGGATTGAGCATATAGCTGAAGATAGACAGCGAGGATCAAAAACTTGTGTAGTAGTGATGAATCTAGGACACTGAAGAAGAACTCCCCAATGTATGAACCTAGGAGTATGCAATGAACTGAACATCGAATTGCTGCCACAATGCAAGTCTAGAATGAAAATACAATCTTATGCTAGATGCAATATGAAAGTGCAATTCTAGGACATGGTTGTGAGACCCGTCGTATAATCATCGTCATTGAGCATTTTTTGGAACATCAAATTCGATACAACCCTTACTGGTTCCACAATGCAACCATAAGGATATGAATATGACTTTTCATTGGATAAAATGTAGGAAATGAACATAAGCACTAGGGCACAAAATCCAAGATGACATTAACATTGTTTCCTGTTAATGTTGAAAGAGTACACCAGTATCAAGGCATTCAAATCCAAGATAACCATGAGTGCGATTATGTGTAAACAAACAAAGCAATAACAAACAGAGAAATAACAAGAAAGGAGATACTACCAACCTCATCATGGCATGCAAATAAACAAGATCGAGGGATGTGAGGTTGTTCCACCTTAGTGCAGGAGCTCTTATCACATACACCCTATTTATTTGACATTACCAGATCATCGGGACTAAACCAACAAGCATTAGACAAAGAAAATATCAATGAAATTCATGAGAACAGACAACATACAAAGAATATTCAATCATAACTCAGCCAGTTTCAAAGTTTTTGAATATATTCATGTTTAGAGGTGTTGAAGAACACTTTTGTGCTTGTGAGTGCATTGTGTTTGATTGTTATCGATAGATTTTTACGTTTGAGATATCTGATGTGTGTTAAAAAAACATAGATGTGTCCAAAGATAGTGTTAAAAAACACTATTTATGGTGGTGTTGAGAAACACCAGTTTGTGTCAGTAGCGAGTTGTCCATGAGAAGTGACAAGATTACTGACTCGGGTGTAAACCAAAGATGTGATCAAATTGGGGACTCATGCCCCCAAGTAATGATGACTGACTTGACATATGTTATGAGGACAAACTATATTTGGATGCCCCCAGGCGTATGGCGTTGAATCAGTGTCAAGTCAGGAGGGTTCACAAAGGAACCAGAGTGTCACGAAAGTGACCGAAAGCTATGTACAAGCTAAAGAAAAGAATGCCAAGACTAAGTATTGATAGATAGAGCATTTGAGGATAACTCCAACTATAATCGATGTGAGAAATATCAAATATGCAATGATAGTAGATAGACACAATGAGAACCACTGGTGACTGACGCGAGAGAGATGCTCCAGTGAAGAGATCATAGGACTAGCTAGACATCAATAGGCAAACGCAGTGAGAACCACTGGTGATTGATGTTAGGGAGATTCTCAAGAAGAGAGAACTCAGTATAAGTTAAGCGACAATAGACAGACGTAGTGAGAACCACTAGTGAATGTCATAAAGTAGATCCCAAAAGGTAATAGGCAGTTCCCCCTAGACCAAGAGGGTTTCCCCAAGAGTATGACCAGTTTCAATCCATGTAAGTTGGTGTCTTGATGGGTAATTCAAAGCATGTGGAAAGCAAATGCAAGTAGGAAAGAAGGAAAGAAGCAATGTAGGAAAGAAAATGCATAAAGCCAAGTGGTGTTGCGATATATATAGCAATGTGGAATATATGATTTTTTTTGGAGATACATCAAAGTGCCTATCGCTAGGTTTTCACTAAGATGATCATTTTTTCAGGACTTTTTCAGATTTTTAGAATTTTTTTAGGACTTTACTATATACATGAGCACACTGAAGATGTCTCAGCTATAGAACCATTTTAGATGAAGAGCATTTATGGGCTCCTTGAGTTGTTCTCCTTCAGTAATAGAAATTTGATAGGTACCAGACCCAAACACTGTAGTGACAACATACAGACCAAGCCAATTTGGTTCAAATTTCCCTTTCTAGATTTGATGTTGTTGATTCTTAGGGTTCTCTCTCAGAACAAGGTCACCTGGTTGGAAATCCCTTGGTCTAACCTTCTTTTTATAGCTCTTGGACATCCTTTTCTGATATTCTCTAAGGTGATTGAATGCCACTTGCCGACATTCATCAAGTAGTTCTAGCTCTTGTAGCTGAGATATTCTATTATCTTCATCAGTAATGAGGCCTTTTAGGGAAACTCGCAGAGAAGGAATCTCAACCTCAATTGGTAACACAACATCTACTCCATAAACCAAAGCATAGGGAGTAGCCCCTGTTGGTGTTCTTATGCTTGTCCTGTATGCCCAAAGAGCTAGATTGATCCAGAGATGGCAATCTCATCCGGATTTGTGCACTGTGCAATGTAGGATTTTAAGGATTGTCTTGTTGGATGCTTCCGCATGTCCATTACCCTGAGGATAATAGATGGAAGACCAATGCTGAGTAACTTTAAACTTAGAGCATAGCTCTGTCAAATCCTTGTTTTTGAATTGCCTTCCATTATCAGTGATTATTGCTAAGGGTACACCATGCCTGCAGATGATGTAGTTGAGAATGAACATAGCTACTGATTTTCCATTGGCAACGGTGAGAGGGACTGCCTCCACCCACTTGGTAAATTATTATGTAGCTATGATTATGAACTTATGTCCATTTGAGGATGAGGGATAAATCTGACCCACCAAGTCAAAGGCCCATTGTTGAAATGGCCAAAAAGTAATGAAGTGAATAAGCTCCTTGGTTGGAGCATGAATCAGGTTACCATGTAGTTGACACTATTTGCAAGACTTAGCAAATTGTGTAGCTTCTTTTTCCATATCTAGCCAATAGTAACCAGGTCTAATAAGTTTACAGGCCAATGTCAGGCCATTAGAGTGAGACCCACAGATGCCTTCATGCACCTCTACTAACACACATTTGGACTCATCAAGTTCTAAACACCAAAGGAGGGTACCGTCTAGACTATGCCTGTACAAGTCATTAGCTATGATGACAAACCGTGAAGCACTGTGGATTAAGTGACGTTTCTTATTCTGGGTCTAAATATCTAGAACAATCTAGCCACGAAGGTAGGAAAAGATATGATGGTAGTGAGATGAGTCATGTCCAATGATAGAACATATCATCTGTGAATCAGGGGAATCATAATCTGGGTAGTGTAATGTCTCCACTAGGAATTCATGTCAAAAATCATTTTACGACATCTGTAGCATGGAGGCAAGAGAAGCCATGGCATCTGCTGCTTTATTATCTACCCTTGGAACTTGTTGAAATGTGATGTGAAAAAAATACTTTTTGAGGTCATCAACCAACCATTTATAAGGCACCAAATTGTCATCTTTTGTCTGATAGATATCATTTACTTGATTGATGACTAACTGTGAATCTCCAAGGACATTGAGTTCGTCTACTCGCCACTCAAGGGCGATCTTCATACCATTGATTAAGGCTTCATACTCAGCAATATTGTTTGTACAAGGAAACAACATCTTATATGCTTTTGGTAAAGAGTACCTTTGAGGTGTAATG
>MU224407.1:53867-65518 GCA_018584345.1 Thuja plicata | reverse complement strand
ACTCATCTGGGAATTCAATGTGCAATGGTTGATGATCTACTAGAGGTGCTTCTGCCAATTGATCTACAATCGCTTGCCCTTTGATGGCTTTCCTTTCTACATACTCAATATCAAATTCACTGAGAAGCTTGACCCATTTAGCTAGTCTATGTTAGGAATAAGGTGTCTCAACCTTGTATATTTCCTTACATTTGATATAATCCAAATGTCGGCACTTTGGAAAATGTGTAAGGTAATCATGACTGAAATGGTTATGACAGATTCCTGTGATGGTCATTAATATTTGTAAGAGCTAATTGTGGAAGTTTTGATGAGGGGTGAAGACATGCAAGACATGTGGCAACTAATCAGTTGAGTACTATACACTCTTCTACATAGTTGAGTATTTTACACTCTTCTGCAAGACATGTGGAAACTAATCAGTTGAGTATTGTACACTCTTCTCAGATAATGGTAAAACCCTAATAAGGTTGCCTTTGGAAATTGCCCTAAAAAGTGAAGCGCATGATATAAGCATTTTTTAGGGTTGCGAATCTGAGAGAAGTTAGTGTATTGTTGGAATGTTTTTTATGCTACCAAATTTGTCTTCAAGTGTTGATTATCTCCTGAAAGAACTTGCATTGCAAGTGTATTGTAAACAGTATTAGTTTTGATTAATACATTGTGCAAGTTTTGGAGTACTGGGGTTTTTTACCAAAAGGTTTTCCCCAGGGTAAATCATTGTGTTATTCTTATTTTTCTATGTATGCATGTTATTGTATTATCATTCTGTAATTGCTAAGGGTTAAATCTGAATTTGCATGATCCTCTTCTTGGGATTTTAGCGTAGGGAACTATTTTCTGCACACTTAGTTTCCTTTCAGTTGGTATCAGAGCCTGGATAGTTTTGGTTCTATTTGTTAGGGTACAGGTTTTTTGAGCTAATATCCAGTTCAGTGGGAGTATTATTGTAGAGTATTCATAACCTTATTGCAGGAAGAGATGGCAGGTTCTTCATATAGTAGAATGGAGGTGGAAAAGTTCAATGGCACAAACTTTGAGTTGTGGAAACTCAAGATGGAAGACATGCTCGTAGACCGTGATGTATGGGAAGCGGTTGATAATGATATCAAACCAGTAAAGATGCCTCAAGCAGATTGGGATCTTAAGGATTGGAAAGATAAGGGTCTCATTAGACTCTATTTAGCAGATTCTATTCTCTTGAATGTTCTCGATGAGAAGACCGCAAACAAATTGTGGACATGGCTTGGGTCTGTGTATCAGGCCAAGTCCCTGGTGAACAGATTGTTCCTGAGAAATAAGTTGTATCCTCTGAGAATGGAGGAAGGAGGGTCCATTGCAGATCACTTGAACACATTTAACATGTTGATTCCTCAGTTGACATCAACTGGTGTCAAGTTGGAGGAGGAGGATCGATGTATGACCCTGCTTTGTTCCTTGCTAGATTCATGGGACCATCTTGTGATGGCCCTAGGGAATACTATTGTCACTTTCCAAATGGATGATGTGGTGTCTTCACTATTATCTAAAGAGATGCAAAGAAAGACTTCCAATTCAACCAAGGAAGCCCTTGTTGTTCACGGTAGATCCAAAGATAGAGGAAAGAAAAATGAGAATAAGTTTGAAAAGAGTAGATCCAAATCCCGTGGGAAATCTAAGACTCCTAGAAAGTCTAAGGTAACATCTTGGAACTGTGGTAAGACTAGGCACTTCTATAAGGAGTACAAAGAGCCAAAGAAGAAGAAGAAAAGACCAAATTCAAATTCTAAAAAATCTCAAGAAGATGGTAATGCTTTTGTCGCAGCCTTGGCCACTCATGCATCTGATGATGTGTGGCTCATTGACTCAAGTGCTTCTTTTCATATGGCCTCTCATCAAAGTTGGTTCTCAAAGTATGAAGAGTTCGATGGTGGAAAGGTGTACCTAGGTGATGATTTTCACCTAGAGATAGTTGGACGAGGAAGAGTCACTATCAGATTCTTTGATGGATGAGTAAAGGGGGTCAATGGGGTAATGCACATTTTGGGTTTGGCACGAAACCTGTTATCTGTAAGTATGTTGAATGATGTAGGTGTGCAAGTTGTTTTTTTGAAAGATGGATGCAAGATGATTAGAGGAGCTATAGTGCTCGCGAAAGGTACTAGGAGAGGTACCCTATTTCAGCTAGATGCTTGCACATCACAGTGCAATAGTTCTTTTGTCTCAAGGAAGAGAGAAGAAGCCACTTCATCTCCACCATCTGAACTAGAAGTGAAAAATTCTATCGTAATGGGTTCCGATGGTAGTGCGGCAAGTGTACCTAAGGGTGCTAACACTTTGGAAGGTAAACTTCCTGCAGAAAAGACAATGTTGTGGCATATGATATTTGGCCACATTGGTGAGAAGGGTCTCAAAACCCTAAAAAATAAAAACCTTGTTGAGGGGTTAAATGATTGTAGTCTCGAGTTCAACTTCTGCGAACACTATGTTTATGGTAAGAAAAATTGTGTTCAATTTTACTCCAGTTCTCACAAGTCTTCTAATATTTTGGATCTTATCCATTCAGATGTGTTTGGTCCTATTAAAGTTCCTTCACTCTCCAAATATATATATTTTGTATCTTTTTTAGATGATTATAGTAAAAGGACATGGATTTATTTCCTTAAAAGAAAGACACAAGTTTTCAGTCAGTTCAAGGAATTTAAAGCTCTCATAGAGAATCAGACTGGTAAAAGAATTAAGTGTGTGAGAACTGACAATGGTGGTGAGTTTTGTTTGGTAGAGTTTGAACATTTCTATAAAGAATAAGGGATCGAGAGGCATAAGACAACTCCTTATACCCCACAACAAAATGGAGTTGCAGAAAGAATGACAAGAAACTGATGGAGAACGCTAGGAGTATGCTTAGTGGAGCTGGCCTCGAACAAAGGTTTTGGGTTGAAGCTGTGGCCACTGCTTTCTATCTAGTTAAAAAATCTCCTACATCATCTCTTGTTGGTCAGACAACCTTGGAGGTTTGGTCTGGTAAGAAGCCTTCAGTTAGACATCTTCGTGTTTTTGGTTGTGAAGCTTATGCACATGTGCCTAAGGAGAGAAGATCTAAGTTGGAGAACAAGGCTATAAAATGTATCTTCATCGGCTACAGTGTTGGTGTGAAAGGATACAAGCTTTGGGATCCTGTGATTGGTAAGGTGTTGTATAGAAGAAATGTTATTTTTAGAGAGCTAACACCTTCTCCTATTTTGCTACAGCTAGATGAAAAAGAAATGAAAGAAGATGTTGTTCATTTTCCTCCTACCCCTAAGAAGACTAAATAGAGAGACCATCTGATGATGAGGAGAGCTCTAGAAGCTCTAAAAATTTAGAAGAAGAGGTAGAACAACCTCAACCTCAGCCCTTGAGGAGATCCATGAGAGAAAGAAAGAAGCCAAAGAGGTTTGGATTTTCTATGTTAGATTCTAGTTGTGCTTATGCCTTGATTACAAACACTGATGAGCCTAGATCTATGAAAGAGGCTATAGGTATGAAAGATGTAGGTTCTTGGATTGAGGCCATGGATGATGAGATGGCTTCATTGGAGAAGAAAAAAACTTGGAACCTAGTACCTTTTCCTAAAGGACGGAAACCTGTTGGAAGAAAATGGGTGTTTAAGAAGAAATTATGTGCAGATGGCAGTGTTGAGAGGTACAAGGCCAGATTGGTTGCAAAGGGGTATTCACAGGTGGAGGGAATTGATTATGGTGAAATATTATCTCCTGTTGCAAAGCTTACATCCATTAGATTTTTTTTATCTCTAGCAGCATCATATGATTTAGAGGTAGAAAAGGTGGATGTGAAGACAACTTTCCTTCATGGTGATTTGGAGGAAGAGATCTATATGTCACAGCCTAAGCACTATATTCAGAAAGGTAAAGAGTCTTTGGTTTGTAGATTAAAGAAGTCTTTGTATGGTTTGAAAAAATCTCCTAGGATGTGGTACCTTAAATTTGATGCCTTTGTGTTGTCAATTGGTTTTCTGAGATCGAAATCAGATCATTGTGTTTATTTCAAAGTTGACAATGATCACCTTCTTGTTATTGCATTATATGTTGATGATATGTTGTTGATTGGGAAGGGTATGGGTATGATTTCTAATTTGAAGTCTTATTTGTTAGTACAATTTGAGATGAAAGATCTAGGGGCAGCCAGGTATATTCTGGGTATGGAAATCAGCAAAGATAGGTCTAACAAAAAACTTTGGTTGAGTCAGAGTAATTATGTGAAGTCTTTGTTGGACAGGTTTAGCATGCCAGATTGTAGACCATTGTGTGTTCCTGTTTCTATAGGAACAAATTTATATGTGGATGATTGTCCAAAATCTCCTAGTGAGGTAGAGGACATAAGCAAAGTACCTTATGTGAGTGCAGTTGGAAGCCTTATGTATGCTATGGTCTGTACTAGACCAGACATTGCCCAAGCAGTGGGAGTCTTGAGTTGGTTTATGGCTAAACTTGGATGGGTACATTGGGATGCAGTTAAGAGAGTGTTCAAATATTTGAAGGGTACATCAGAGTATTCCATATGCTATCATGGAAACTCTTCTGGAGCTTCGCATTTAGTTTGTATTCGTGGGTTTGTGGATTCAGATTGGGTAGGTGACATTGACAGCAGGAGATCCACCAGTGCTTATGTGTTCACTATGTTTGGTGGTGCCATCAGTTGGATGATTAAGCAACAACCTGTGGTTGCTTTGTCCATGCTAGAAGTAGAGTACATGGAAGCTACTCATGCTTGTAAGGAATCCATTTTGCTTAAGAGACTGTGTTTGGATGTTGGTGTTGATGCAGGACAAATTACAATTTGTTGTGATAGTCAGAGTTCTATTTGCCTTGTGAAGAATCCAACTTTCCATGCCAGAACCAAGCACATTGATGTGCGGTTTCACTTTGTGAGATATATGGTAGAGGATGGAAAGGTAAGTTTGGAGAAGGTAGATACAGTAAAGAATGTTGCGGGTGCATTGACAAAACCTGTGGGCACAGAGATGTTTAGATGGTGTTCAGAGTCTCTGGGCCTCTCGGCTTATAGAAATTAAATCATGTTATTTCCTTTGGCTCTTACAAGGTGTTTGACAAGTGGGAGAATGTTAGGAATAAGGTGTCTCAACCTTGTATATTTCCTTACATTTGATATAATCCAAATGTCAGCACTTTGGACAATGTGTAAGGTAATCATGACTGAAACAGTTATGATAGATTCCTATGATAGTCATTAATATTTGTAAGAGATAATTGTGGAAGTTTCGATGATGAGTGAAGATGTGCAAGACATGTGGAAACTAATTAGTTGATTACTATACACTCTTCTACAATCGTGGGGTTCGAGGTTCCTATTTTCTCAGAGAATGGTAAAACCCTAATACAGTTGCCTTTGGAAATTGCCCTAAAAAGTGAAGCGCATGATATAAGCATTTTTTAGGGTTGCAAATCTGAGAGAAGTTAATGTATTGTTGGAACATTTTTTATGCTGCCGAATTTGTCTTCAAGTGTTGATTATCTCCTGAAAGAACTTGCATTGAAAGTGTATTGTAAACAATATTAGTTTTTATTAATACATTGTGCAGGTTTTGGAGTGCTGGGGTTTATTACCGAAAGGTTTTCCCCAGGGTAAATCATTGTGTCATTCTCATTTTTCTATGTATGCATGTTATTGTATTATCATTCTATAATTGCTAAGGGTTTAATCTGAATTTGCATGATCCTCTTCTCAGGAGTTTAGTGTAGGGAACTATTTTCCGCACACTTAGTTTCCTTTCAGTCTACCTGTGAGGGTAGCTTTACTGAGCAAATATTTCAGAGGATCAATTTTAGCAATTAGGCGTGTAGTATGAGCCAACATGTAGTGTTGCAATTTTTGTGAAGCAAATTCCACTGCAAGGAAAGCCTTTTCTATAGCAGAATATTTTGTTTCATATGATACCAGCATTCTGCTAATGTAATAGATAGCCCTTTCTTTGTTGTGTTGATCCTCTTGAGCCAATAGGATACCCAATGATGCATCTATAGTAGAGATGTAAAGTATAAGCGGCTTCCCATGAATAGGAGGCATCAAGATTGGCAGGTTCCCAAGATACTATTTGATTTGTGTGAACCCTTCATCACATTATTTGTTCCATTGGTAAGTCACACCTTTGTGTAAAGTTTTGGTGAATGGTTGTGACTTGTCTGCCAGTTGTGAGATAAAGCGTCAGATAGACTGTAGTCGACCTTGAAGTCCTCTCATTTGTTTGATATTCTTTGGTGGTGGCATTTCCATGATAGCTTGTACTTTTGCAGGATCCACTTTGATGCCTTTGGCAGAGATGATATAGCCAAGCAATTTTCTAGATGTTACGCCAAATGCACATTTCTTAGGATTGAGCCTCAGACTAAACTATTCCATGCGATCTAGTATAGGACCTAGATCCGCAAGATGTTTCCCTCGGTGCATGCTCTTAGCTAGGGTTTCATCCACATAATCTTCCATTGTTTTATGCATCATGTCATGAAATATAGTAGTGATAGCTCTCTGATATGTAGCACCAAAATTTTTGAGTCCAAAGGGCATGACATTCCAACAGAAAGTGCCCCATGCACATGTGAAAGTAGTTTTCTCTTGGTCCTCTGGCGTGATTTTTATCTAGTTGTAGCCAGAGAAACCATCCATTAGTGAGTACATTTCATACCCTGTTGTCATATCTACAATCATATCAATATTGGGAAGTGGAAAGTCATCCTTAGGACATGCCAGATTCAAGTCTCTGAATTCTGTGCAGACTCGTATAGATTTATCATGTTTTGATACTAGAACAATATTAGAGATCCATTCTGCATAGTCAATTACTCTGATAAACACTACCTTAAGAAGTTTCTCCAATTCATCTTTGACAAGTAGAGCTATATGTGGATGCATTTTTCAAAGCTTTTGCTTCACGGGCTTAACGCCTGGTGTAATGGACAAATGGTGCATGATTAGATTAGGGTCTAATCCTGGCATGTCTGAATATTTCCATGCAAATTTTATCTTTTTTCTCCTAAAGAATATAATTAATTCCTCTCTTTCTGCCTCAGATAGTGATTGTGCCAAGTGAATGATCTGAGGTTCAAATTCTATACCCAAGTTGATTGGTTGAGTTGGTTCAATAAGCACAGATGATCTTTCCTGGAAATGACTCAGAAGCACATCAAGTATCTCATCCTTGGGCACCTCAGAGAGGTTTTCACTCTTGGATACGTCTTTTATTTTGACTATTTTAGGCACTGATGCTGCCACAATGTGGTTTTCACCATCAGAGCACCTATTTTTTCTTCTTTTGATTTTGTGACTAAGATACTTGATGTCAGCCTTAGTCATGTTGACACTTTCTTTGCTAGTGGAGGAAGTTACAGGTTTGACAACGTGTAGGTAATAGGAAAGAGTGTAATCATTATGGAATGTAAGGACTTCATTAGATGGGGAGGTAGAGTTCCAGTATATAAGCTCAGGATGGCGAAGTGAAAGAGAAGTGACGGGTTCAAGTGCATTCACGGTATAATCATCAAAAGCATGGACAAGCAAGTCGAGACCTAAAGCGATCTCATCCAAAGGTATAGTTAAATTCCTTTGATTCCTAGCGATCGTAGTAGATTACATGTTAACATTTATGGATTCGGACTTGTTTGACCTTACACTAGACCCTTCACCTACTTCAAGAAGGTTTTCATATGTGTGAACTGTATCTGTATCTCTGTCAAAGGTGGCATAGGACAAGATGTCAAACTCATATTCATGAGAGTCTGTTTCATCATTAGGCATCATGTCAAGAATGTGAGTGAAATCAACCCTTTGTCCCCAATTGGGATGAGCTCTACCTAGAACCTCTGCTATGGTTAGATGAGCACCTTTTGACCTAGATACCTCATTAGTGTTTGTAGCATCAGCTACCTCTTGTGTAGTGAGAAATGACGGGGATTCTCGTTCAAACTATTCTTGAAAGTGTGGTGGTATATATAAATCACCCTGATGACCTAGATTTATAGTTTGTATTTCTTTCCACTCCTCATAGGTTAATGGAGCAAGTGAAGTGGTGTCATCAGAATCGCTGTCAATTTCTATTGTACTGACACACAGTATAAAGTCATCTGGCTCAGCAAAGAATGCCGCCAGGTCTGGAGGAATAGGATAAGGAAAACTATCCTCATCATAACTATCTTTAGATTCTTCAGTTTTAGATGTTTCTTTAGGTATTGGTTGTTTATCTTCTCAAGGTGCAAACTTGTTTATCCCCAGTTGAAATGTGAGTTTCTTGAAGCCTATACCTGTAGAGTCAAAAGTTCTATGACCAATAGCTTTAAGTGGTGCAATCAATCCTTTATGATTCATACCTATGGGACCATTTCCTTTTTAGCCAAAATGTTGCATAATGGATAGACCTTTGCCATACTGCTCAGGTTTTATGTCATAGGGTGGAGTAGTTTGTTCAAAATTGTCTTCTCCTTTATATATCCAAGCTTTGATAGCTTTGTTTTCAGCTTCTTCTTCTAATGGTATTGTGGCTTGTACAAAAGTACCACCATACTTTGTTGGAGGAGGAACTGTAGAAGGTTTAGTGCTCTTAGAAGGTCTCCCAAAAGAACGTGGAGACAAAGGCAGAGATGTAATAAATAGCACAGGTTCAATCTGATATCCTCCCATGTTAGTTTCTTTGAGTGTCAAGCTCTTTTCCATTTCTTTTAATTTAGTCTCAAGGAGCTCAATAGATTCTCTGTTGGTAAGCACAAAGATGTCAGCAGATTTTGTGAGGGCGTTGCAATCATAGCATGTGGTAGCGGGTATAGTCACTTCAGATCCTTGGAATGGGAACTTATGCACTAATGGTATGTTGAAGGGATAGCGTGCATTTCGTGGATCCATGTCTTGCCTAACAGAATATTTTATGCAAAAGGAATGTCAAGCACTTGACAGGTAACATCTCGTTCAACAGGACCAACTCTGATTGGCAACACAACTAGCCCCTTAGATTTACGTTCTTCTTCATCATAGGCCTTAATAATAATATTTTTTTGGCATCAATATAGTCTTCACTATAGCCTAATTCAGTAAGGAAGCTAGCAGAGAAAATATTGAGGCCAGCGCCATTATCTATAAGAACACGATGAACACGCTTTGGACCGATCATGGCTTCAATGTGCAGAGGGTTATTATGTGGGTGACCCAAACAATGGTCATCTTCCTCAGAGAAGGAAAAGTAATGGGAGGAGGTCAAGTGACCTACCATGGATTGAAATCAGTCAAGATCAAGATCTTTTGGGACATTTTCCTCGGTGAGGGCTTTGTCCAGGATTTCCCTGTGAGCAGGGGAGATTTTTAGCAGCTCAAAAATAGTAATATGGGCATTAGTACATTGCAATTGATCAAGAATGTTGTAATTGGAAGCATTAGATGAGGAACCCACTTTCAGATTCTTATTGGCAGAGCCAACATTAGCTTTGTCTATTGGTTGTGTTGATGTAGACATAGAAGGCTCAAGGCCTTTGAGGATGATCTTAGCGCAAGATCGAGTAACAACATTAGCACTGACCTGAGATTATTCTTGTTTAGAAGACTGAGGCGTAGACCCTCGCAAGATGAAAGGTGTTTTGGGTTTGGGAGTATCTTCCCTTCCCTTGAGAATGATGACATTACAGTATTAAATATCAACAGGTTCAACCATATTAATGACATTGTCGTTATTGGTGTATGTATAGTTGACCTTAGCATCATTATTTTTGCCTTTAGATGATTCACCTTTTCCATGAGGAGGAAATGGATCTTTGAAAGCTTGGTGATTAGAGTTCTTGTTGTGCCCTCCCACAGCAATAACCTCACCATCGATGAGATCCTAGATTTTATGTCGTAATTTAAGACAACTAGCCATTTTATGACCTTTGTTTTGGTGAAAATCACAATAAGCGGATTCATTCCACCAAGAGGGTCTTGGTTGTGGATCATAAGGTCATGAATTATCTAATGGAGCGAGTAAATGGTTGTCCAAGAGAGTCTTGTAAACCACATCAAGAGGTTCTCCTAAAAGAGTGAACTCACGATTGGGTCTAGGAGCCCAAGGTTTAGATCTAGAAAATTGTGAAGTACTCAGTTTGGAATCTGTCGCAACCTGTTCAGTGGCTTTGATTGCTTGCATTGTGGTAGTGAGATTAAAGGCATCCTTGGAAGGCTTGGGATTCACATTGTCTACAACTCCATCATTCACAACATTTTGGTTCTTGTTGGGAAATTTGAGTTTATCTTTGCTTGAGGAGGAAGACCCTTGTTTATTTTCCTTGTGTAAGGTCAATTCTCCTTTCTTGATCATGAATGTCTCGATTCTCACAGCTTGCTTAATCATGTCATCAAAGGTTAGAGGACCTTGCAGTTGTACTTGATACCCAAAGTTGGGGAGAAGATTGTCGAGAAAGATGTCCAACTTTTTGGATTTGGGTATCTTGCAAGAATATCATGTATAAAGTTGTCTCCATCTTTGGAGAAATGTCAAGAAGGATTCCCCATGGTTTTGTTTCAAGTTGCAAAGATCTCGGATATGAAACAGATGTTGGATGTTGTGAGAATAGTATTGTAGAAATAAATTGGCAATTTCATCATAAGTTTTGATGCCAGTTGGTAGTCTAGAGAACCACTCCATAGCTGACCCTCCCAAACTACATGGGAAAAGATGCATGAGATAGGTTGTGTCATGTATGAACTCCATAGAGAGAGCACCAAACTCTCTCAAATAATCCTTGGGATCAGATGTACCCAAGTATTTATCATATTTAGGAAGTTCAACTCCTTTGGGGAAAGGAGGCATGCAAAGATTCTTGTCAAATGAGAAAGGATAGATGCTTTCCAGCGTGAATTGTGTAATAGGTTTGTCTTTCTCTTTCAAGAGTTGAGAGAGTTGCTCTTGCATAGTTTGCATTTGTTTTCGCAAGCGGGATTCTTTTGTTTCTTCCTCTTTCTCAACAAGTGTTTCTACATCATAGTTAGAGGGTAACTTAGCCCCTTGATTGGCTAGTTTGAGAATGTATTTCTCTTTCTCCTCAGCTAGGAGAACTCCCATCATCCTATGGAAATCTTTATTGGCACGAGCATTTGCAATCTCTTCCTGGGTTATTTATTTTTCCACATTGTTAGGGGGGTCTTGAGAATGGGACTTACCCCTGTATGCACCCTAAAATGGTCACCTAGACTATGGGCCCCCATTTATCATTTTATCAATTTATCAAATTTATGAATCAATGCTTTGGAACATTTTCAATTCAAATCAATTTCCTTGATCAAATTGTAATTAATTCAATTATTCAATTATTTCAATATTTCCTAAGGTTTGATCATTTTTATCTAATTAAAAGATTTAATCTCTCTTTTAATTAAATAAATTTCCTCTTATTTAATTAAAATATTTAATCTCCCTTTTAATTAAATTCCTCTTATTTAATTAAATTAAATTCCTCCCATTTAATTAAATAAAATTCTTCTAATTTATTTAATTGAAATAAAACCTCTCTTTTAGTTAAATAAATAAAAATCCCCACTTAAAGCACTTTATTTGTTGAAAAAGGAAATAAATTAAATGAAAAAGTAAATAAAATCCCTTTTTCCTCACATCTTTCTAAGTGGTGGGTTTTTGCCTCTTAATC
>MU224406.1:2695009-2725007 GCA_018584345.1 Thuja plicata | reverse complement strand
TTGTGTTCAGATTATCAATTCCTTTTCATCTTCTTTAGTAAGTGTTTTCTATTCTGATTTTAAATTTGGAAGTGAATGTTTCATTGTTCCTTCCAGATTGATAAATATGATCTATCAAACCTTATTTTAGAAATGTATGTTGTTAAGTGTTGAGTTATTTGTGGTTGAACCCTGATAATTAAATTCACTAACCTATATGTTGGACAGTGTACCAAATCATCTGAATTTCATTACGTGTTAGATCTAGAACTATCATTTTCTTTTCAAATTTCTGATTCATTCTTGGTGTATCACGCCTATCTATTTCTAGTTTTAAAGTTTCTTTTCTCCCTTTCCGTACTAAGTCTCAAATCAGGAGGTGATATCCAATATTTTATAGGAACCGGCCTAGAATCCAGAGATTCCTCTTCACTCATAGTCTACCCACAGCTAGGAGAGGTTTCCATTGTGAGGATGGAATTGTCATATAGCCCTAATGCCTGAGTTAGGGTGACAATTCTAAGCCTAAACAGTATCCTTTCCATAGAATGATTTGAAGTGTCCTCTTCCTTATAGAGCCATTGTAGTACTTCATTATCTTCCTTCTCTAAGGCAGATTTATCACTCTCTCTTATAAAATGAGCATTGTATTTATGAGGGGTATGAGCACTTGATGGCTTCCCATGTTTCCTAGGAAAGGTTGGTAAATCAAATAGGGAAACAGAATATTCCCCCACCCCCTTGGAGTTGATTTTACATTGTTTTTCAAAGGTGTGCATCAATTCACTCATCTTTTGATAGTGATCCTACTTAGCTTGTTCTCTTGCTTCCTTGGTAGGTTTCAAAGTTTCCATCCTCAATGTTGAAGTCTTAACTGAATTATCATGTGAATTTTGACCCTAATAACTCATCTTTTCTTTTCCCTTAGATTTTTTAGGTTAGTTAGTATGATTGGGGTTTGAGATGGAAGTAGCATTCAATGTTAACTTCAAACTTTCCTTGTTGGGTTCTTCAATAACATCATTAGGGATGACTCCTTCCCTATTGTGAGGAATAAAAAATTCATGACTTGGCTTCAATGTATTGTAATATTGGAAGGGATTTGAATCTCCTCCAATTACGACCTCCTCACCTCTATGTGGAAATTTTATGCATTGGTGATAAGTAGAAGGTACCGCTTGCATCTCGTGAATCCAAGGTCTTCCCAATAGGATATTATAAGTTAATTTCATGTCGAGAACTTGACATATGGTATATTTTTTGATAGGTTGCACTTGGATAGGTAAAAAAATCATGCCTTTTGAAGACCTTTCTTCCTCATCGTAAGCCTTAATGGTGATTTGCTTCTTAGGGTCAATAGATGGTTTGGATATCCCTTAAGACTTGAAAAGGTTTAAAGTACAAATATTGAGACCGGCTCCCCCCATCGATGAGAACTCTCTTAACTATATGCCTTTGGATTAACACTTCTATATGCAAGGGCAAATTTTGAGGGTGGGTAATAGACATGTCATCTTGTTCGGAGAACAAAAGGCAATGAGAAGCTATGAGATTCCCTACCATATTCTGAAACTTATCTTCCTCCAAGGTTATAGGAACATTGGTTTGCACTAAGTATTTTTCCAATATTTCTTTGTGATTAGGAGATAGTTTCAACAACTCCAAAATAGAGATTTGTGTTGGAGTTTTATGCAATTGGTCCACCAAACTATAAGGCCTTATTGAAGAAGATGTTGGTTTAGCCAAAGTAGATGTTGAAGTAAGACCAAAGGTTTTAGGGGCACTTCCTTGTAGGGTAACTTTCACTTCTTTCCCCCTAGTTACCACATTTGAGGACTCTTGAATAGGTTGTTCTTTGCTTACCACAACATTGATAGTATTATCATGTCCAGATAGGGCATTAATAGTATTGTCATAGGTATGGGAAAGTTTACACTGTTGTTACTTCTCGAATTGTTGTCATTGTTCCCTCCATTGTTTGAATTGGAAGATTCACCTTTTTCATGTTTGTAGAAAGGAGTCTTAAAGGTCGTGTGATCTTCATTTTTTTGAAGGCCTTCTATCTTTATCACACAATTATCAATTAGGTCTTTCACTACATGTCTCAAATGCATGAAATCATTTGTCTTATGTCCTTGATTTCTATGGTATTCACAAATTCTAGACTCACTCCACCATGTAGGTTTGATTTGTGGTTCATATGGTTGAGCTCTAGATAATTCAATAAGCTTATTAGAAATGAGGGTTCTTAATGCCTTCTCAAGGGGTTCACCCAGTGTGAATGTTCTTTTAGGAGTTGGTGTAAAGAAAGGCTTAGTTTTGTTAGCAACTTGATTGTTCCCAAAGTTATTATTATTATTGTTGTTGTTGTTGAAAGGTACCTTGGGTTCTTGGGTCACATTATTAGCTTGATAAAATCCTTTGGTAAGATTGAAAGGGGTGGAATTTAAATTGTTAGCCTCTACAACTCCATCATTCACCACTCCCTTATTGTTATTCCTCATCCAAAACCGGTTATTTTTAGGAGGATTTCTATTTTGGTTGTTATTGGAGATATTGTTGTTGTTGTTTTTATAAAATTTTAATTGTCCACTTTTAACCAATACTTCTTCCGTGGTAACCCCATTCTAAATTAGGTCTTGGAAAGACCTAGGACATTGTAATCTTAACCATTAATTCATCTCATTAGTCAAGCTATTAATAAACATAACCATCTTCTCTTTTTCAAGTACACTTCGAGGGTATCTAGAAAATACCGCTCTCCATCGTTGTAAGAAAAGTAGGAATCCTTCTCCCTCTTGTCGCTTGGTATTACATAAATTTATCATCATAACCTCATGTTTGATATTGTAGGAATAATGAGTTATGAATTTGGAGGCCAACTCTTCAAAGGATTGGATGTCGGAGGGTAACTTCAAAAACCACTCCATGGCCATGCCTCCCAAACTTCTAGGAAATAATCTCATGAGGTAAGTTCTGTCATGCATGAAATCTAGGCTTAATGCGTAAAATTCCCTTAAGTGATCTTGAGGATCAGTTGTTCCTTCATACTTGTTGTATTTAGGAAAGATAGCATTAGTTGGGAATGGAACCATGATTAATGACTTATCAAATGGAAAAGGGCACAAGGCTTCGATAGAAAAGGGTTTAGGAACCCCACTTTGTTTCATCGTGTCCAATTGCATTTGGAAAAGTTTGAATTGTTTTTTCATGATATCAATAGGATTAGCCTCAACTTATTTTTTCTTAATTTGATTGACATCATATTCATGGGGAAGTTTGAGACCCATTTTTGCTAGGTCTAGGAAGTATTTTTCTTTGTCTTTTTCCAACTTTGTTTCCATGAGCTTCATGAAGAAGGGAATTTGCATTTCTTCATTAACCTTTTCATCAGTTTCTTATTCATCATTAGGGTTAATATTGCCCCCATTGTTATTATTATTTAACCCTTGGTTGTTAGGGTCAATGTTTACTCCTCCAAGATTATTGTTGTTTAACCCTTGGTTATTAGGGTCTATATTTCCTCCTCCCTTGTTATTGTTGTTTGACCCTTGGTTGTTAGGATCACCATTTCCTCCTCCATTATTGTTCATATCTTTGTTAACATGATTAATTTGGTCAGGGGCCATGTTACCAAATGGAAAGGACATTGTTAGCTCCGTCTTCTTTCTAGGTTCTTGTAAGGGTCTTGAAGAAATAAAGTTATCACTTGGAAAATGACACTCCTGCCTTAGATAGGATTTGTCAAGTTGTAGGGTAGACTTGATATAATGAGGTCATGTAAAATCCAGCATGAACATAAATTGGATAAAGATCTTAGGCTTTTATCTTCTCTTAAAATGAGCAATCCTTGGATGATTTTGTAAAATGTCCAAAAATGGCAGATTCTGATCAAGTTGAGTATACATAGAGGTAAAACATCCAAAAGGGTATCCAAAAATGTAGGTATCTTTTTTTCAAACCCTCAGGAAATATCCACTATTTCCCCTTCTTTATTTTTGGGCGTCACTTCCTCTTGTGTACGCGTTACTTTAAAGTTAGCACACGGTGACTAGAATTACTATATGTGGCACTCTATAGTGAGTATGCGGCATTTTCCTATTGATTGGCATTATTGAATTGATTCCAAGAGGCACTTTCCAATGATTCATGCGGTGTTTGATAGATGACAAGCATTGTTTCAATTTCTTACACATCACAGAACTATTTGTAAGAGTCGTTTAAATGCTCATATGCGTCACTTTACCGATCAACGTTAAATTTTCAAATTTTTTCAGGTTTTAAAATTTTAATGTCTTTGATCATATCTGTCAGAGAAGATTCTTTTTCAAAAATGAAATACAAACTCAACACACACATCAAATTTGCATCATAACCCTAAAACGACACTAAAAGTGTATGTTCTTAGTCATTTTTACAAGTATAGCACAAGAAATTCTTCCAAGCAATCTACCTAGAGCCAAAAAAATATGGCTTTTAACAATGGCTCTATAAGGTAGGATTACTATTTAACCAAGTTTTAATAACACCTCCATTCTAAATCATGTCAAGTTCCTTGACCCCCTTGCGGGCTTCTCACACGCATGAAAGTACTATTTTGCGCAATCCCAAAGGACTACTCAAGGAAGTGAGGATGACTTGAACACAACTTAGTCAATTTATGATTAAGGTAAAGTGCATTTATTTATAGTGGGTTAGATGATATCATGGAAAAAGTGATTGTCTCCCACTTTGGGTCATTCCCTCTCACCACCTTTGTAAAGGAATTCTCGGGAGGCAGACCCTCTAAATCTCTATTTTAATCTAGCATGCATGGAAAGCGAAAAATGAACTTAGTCCAACAAGTTTGGGAATTTGATTCACTCAAAGAGTGAAGAGCATATCCCTATTGTCTTCCTTAATTCCAAACACTTCAAACACACTTGTTCTCTTTCAAGCCCTTGACAAGGAGGTTCTTATAATTGAAATGTTTGGTTAATTCCTTCCATTTCTTTCTACCAAATTGAACTCACACGTTTGGCTTTTTGATCCACTTTGAAAAGTGGACAGCATATGCCTAATGTTTGTTCAATTTGGACAATAATAGAGTTTTTCCTATTAAACTAGATTCAATTGAAATACCACAATATAATCAATTCAAGCTTGTTAAGATAAGTACCTCATTTTCAAAGCTAGCAAAGGCTAGGAACATTTTTGATTGATTTTTTTGCTTTTTACTACTCACCTAGTGGCGATCATTCCCACTCTGGCTCCTCCAACAAGTTAGTCAATGCAACCACCAAAGTGAAGAAAAACTTAAAATGAATTTGACAACATGCTCCTAAGCTCTTTTTGATCAAAATTTGCAAGAAATCAATTTAAAGAACTCAAAAACAAGAAATCAAACTAAAGAGTAGGGAATTTCTTTTTGTAAGAAAAAATCACTTTTATGTAATGATCATATAAATGCTCTTATTCCTTTAAATTCTCTAAGATATTGGAATCATGAATTTTCTTATCATGTTTGATTTGTGCTCTTACCTCTTTGCTTGGCTTTGTGACTCAAAATTCTAGTTTTTATAATTTCCTGTGTTTGTTCATCTGCGGGAAAAACACAGACATAGAGTTAGAAAATAGAATTTAAAGATTCAATAGCAAAATATTAAAAAAATCACTAAGTGGCATTTAGCAGCTAATAAGCAGCATTTATCTGTTAACAAGTGTTATTTAAAACATTCAAAGCGAAAATGAAACTTTAATACGCGGCATTTAAAAATGCATAGGTGGTAAAGTAAATTTTGCAGGCATCACAAAATGTGTAAATTACGACACAAAATAGATCACACGTGGCAGTTAATTTTTCACAGGCGACACTTTGCAGCTTGCGGGTGACGCTTTATCGGCTTATGTGTCACACTTTGTCTCATACGTGCCACAAAAAATAAGATAGAAATAGAGTGAAAATTGCATGCATTATTTAACTTCTCACATGCGTCATCAAATTTATCGTATGCATCATTTCAACTATTTTCTACAAATAGATACAAAATGAAGCCAAAAACACACAAAAATTTGATAAAATGATGGAAAATGAGGCCTAAAGCCCCACGGTGGACGCCATTTGTGTGCGAGTTAATACACCTTCATGAAATTAGGACAATTAGCTACAATTTTATGGAAAGAAATAACAATTTAATCTAAAGAATTGCATTTAAAATCCATATCATTCCATGGTTCTCTAACTAGGCTTTGCAAGTGGAGCTCTCAGCCTTAATCTCCACTAGTGGCCATCCTAGAATGAGAAAATATGATAAAAATGTTTGATCTAGCTCTCAATTCTCTACATTTGCTTCAAAGATGAACTCAAATGCTCATGATATGCTCTCAAATCTCACACTTTGCTCTCAAATATTCAAGATAATGCTCAATTTCTATCAAATTGCTTATATTAAAGATGTTATGCATTCGAATTCTCTAGGATATGCTTATGCTTAGAAATGACCTATATTTATAGTAAAATCCCAAGGGTAGGGGGTAGAGTGAATTGACCATGGGTTAATCCTTGGTTGAGTTTGATCTCTCAAATGGTTTCAAATAAGGGGACAATTTAAATGTTTTCCTTATTGTCAATCAGGATTGCACCTATAGCTAGATGCATAATCTAACCATTCTGTTGAAACATGGAAACATTCTCCTAGGTGGATTAGAGAATGAATCTCCGGATTCTAGGCCAGTTCCTATTGGATTTAAAATATCAAATAATACTAAATTCTACAATTTTGGGAAAAGGGAGAAAGAGAACTTCGAAAATGAAGAAAAACAAATTAGGAAAGGTGATACACCAAAAATGGGTGCAGATTTATCAAAATTTGCAAGACTGTACTTATGATACACACACTACTAAGTTTTGCAAATAATTTCACTTTTCAACATCTAGGATGGTTTACAATTCCTTATTAGGGTTTGGTACCACTAATGATAGGAATTCAACCAACAAACAAATAACTTTCTGCAAAAGGTTAATTCATTAAACTTTAGAATAGGAAATTGTAGTAATTCACTATTCTATGCCTAAAAAGGGATAAACATTTTGAATGCAGAAAAACTTAAAAAGGATAGATGCAAGACTCAAAAAATATGTGTGAATGGTGAAGTCAGCTTTACTATCACTCAAATCTACATAATGGTTACAAAATACCAAGAAAATGGGCAAAGGAACAAATGTGTTCACTAATACCTCAAAATCCCAAAATTCTGAACCTCTTACAATGAATAAGAAACTCAAATATATAGCCTCCAAGGCTTATTCTGAAAATGAGAACCCCCCCTAAAAAGTGCCTCTAAAATAGATAGATCTCGTGAAATTCAATTCCAAAAGATGCCTACAATATAGCTTTCAAAAATCCCCTCCAAAATTTTAGCTCAATCCCTAAATTTAAGGCATAATTGATGCCAAAAATTAAGCCCTAAAGGCTAATCTCAAAAATGAAGTCCTAATATTGGTAATTTATAATATATCTTTTAAAAGATATTACAAATATATATTACAAAGTAATTGAGATAAACTTAATACTTAATAACTAGCCCCCCAACAACTCTCCTAAAGTTGATATATCTTTGATTTACATCCTTTTTAATATATATCAACATAATATTACAAACACATTATAGTTTTTTTTTGAAGAATATCCCAAATACATAGCCTGCCTTAAAGCTATATCATATGGTCAAAGAATCGACCCATATCTACAAACAACCCTAACACATGAGGCCGACACCATAGCTTCATTTATCCCTAACCCATTAGCTAAGGTAGATGCTATCACCGAAAATATCCATTAAATCCCATGTGATAGAAGTATCGTGGCATATGTTGAAAGGTCATCGTGCACTGTTTGTCTGACAGGGACTTTAACTTGGACTGCATTGTGGAATCCAAACATCTATTGAATTGAACATAGGAATTTTGTATCATATTTCATTCTGTGTATTGAAAGAACTTAGGTTTTTGCTGTTATTTGATGTTTTGGCTCCGCCATGCAAGTTTGAGACTGGGAGTCGAAACCATTAACAATGATACTGTAACTGCACTTGCTGTGAAACTCATGTTTCTACTATTTATTTCCATAATGAGAAGGTAACATGGTTTTATTTTTTACAGTTTTCATATTGCATAAATGTCCCTTTTATTAGTACTAAAGCTTAAAAACATGCATACTGGTGTTTCCTCTTTTGCATTTCTCTAGGAGCTTGGCTTCTTGCTGTTTAACTAGAACATGGGTTTTATTAAGAGTTGGAGTCCTTCATTTCATTTCTCTGCTCTATCCTCAATCTGTGATCACTTAGTGAGCATGCACATCGAGTATGGATCTTTAGCTGCAATAGAAAGTGATCTTTCCCTTTTACTAAAACTTTGAGCTTTGTGCAGCCTGGAATCATCTAGTTTGAACCTGCAGTTTATAAATCATTGTATAAATGACCCGAGCCCTCCTCTGTTAGTATTCCTTGCATCTATATACCATAAGCATGGCGATGTTCTCTGCATACTTTTTTTTTTAGCTGAATTTGAGTCCCTTGCATGAACTCAGATTTTCCTTGTTTGTTGGAGTTTAACTTGAATCTCCAATTTTCACCACGGCTCTTGCAGATGTTTGAACGGTGTTCATTAGAAACTCAACCTTTCCTCTTTGTTGTGATGTGGGTTCTCTAACCATTCAATAGTAATGGCGCTGCATGTTATATTTAAGTTGCACTTGAATTTCTCCATGAAACTTAGGCTCCATCTCAGCATGAAGTGAACTCGGGTTCATTATTCTTTCCACCGCGGGTCTGTTGTTCACATTTTTATCAAATAAGTGACTTCTTTGCATCTTTTTTTTTGCTTGAACTTGATCTATGGTTTCTCTTTCATAAATCTGGAAATAAACAGCAGTTAGTGGTAAAACACATTGTCATAATCATTTTCCTTTGTTTTGAAATAAAACACAACTGAACTTGTTGTCATCCCTTTGAAGTAGCATAAAAAATGAGCTCTACTTGTCTTTTGTTCTGTAGCTTTATTTTTTATTTCCTGAGGTACCCATGTGATTATTTTGCAAATCTGGAAACAAATTGATAGTTAATGGTGAATCCATTTGCAATAACAGTCTTTTATTTAGAAAGAAAACCCCATTTGAACTTGCTGTTAACTGGAATTCACCATTTTTTCTTGCATGCATACTATCATCAATACTCGTAAAAAATATTTCCTACTGAATAAAAAGATAAAAAGATATCTTTATTTGTAGTCTTTATTAAGTTGACACTGCTGATGTAACCTATGCTATCATTTGTGAATAACAGTGACCATAATGTTATAAGACACACATCCTCTTTCTGTTGCTGAGAAATAAAATATTTCTAGTTTGAAATTTACCTGTTTGATTTCCATTTTTGATTTGTCTGAACATTTATGTAGCATTCGATGTGGTTAAAAATGAACCTCAATCAATTTGATGTAGCCATTTCTTCTTGGTTTGATTACTATGTATGACTATTACCACCTAGCTCTATATACATGCCTGCAAGCTTCAAGTGCATCATTTAAAGTATTTTCACAGTGAATGCATAATTACATCCTTTTTGATAACTCTGTTGTAGTTCAATATTCTAGTTATAACAAGAATCATAGCACATATTTTTTTTTTAGCAACAAAATATGTTTATGTGCTTGATTTTTTAGCATCTTTTCAGCATATTTAATTATCACCCATGGGGTTCAAGCATGGGCTCGTGACTCCCATGGGTCAAATTCATAACATAAAGCACATTTGAAACATTTAACCTTCCTGCATACATTGTAATGATTGTGTGTTCTAGTTAGTCTTCAATCTGCACATGAAGCAAACAGTATTAGTATTCAAAATAATCTCTTTTTCTGTCTTCCTTACTCTTTTATTGAACTTGATAATAGAATTTCTTGTGAGCCTCTTGCACTGTATTTCTTTTTAGCACACCTATCTCTCATAACAACAACACTAATATTTCATCCTGTGCATGCTTTACTGTTATAAAGTGGGTATCATTACTTTCTTTTGTTTCCTTTCTGAATTATCTTAGTGCATTGCTTCAAAACAATATTTATATGGTATCTCATGCATGCTTTGTATATTGAAAGGGTACAGTGTTACCTCATCTTCTTGCAAATATACTTCTTTGTTTTCTGCCACATCTTTCATTTAGGAACACTCCACATTATTTTATTTCACATGTATCTTTTATAACAACATTGTTATCACTCTGTTGTGTCCTCTTTTTCTTTCTGCATAACATACTTTAGAATTTGTGGGCCTCTCACTTGCACACAATCAATTCTGAGTCTATATGTTAGATTGATGAATTCAATCACTGAATTCATGTTTGTATGTAAATGTTATGTGGGACAACATTTATGTATGAATGTGGGTTTGTTGATTGAACTTATTAACCTCGCATAGGGATTGCTCTGCTTCTTTGTTAGTAATCTCTTCCTAATTCAGGATAACAACTACATGTAGTAAAATGTTTCATAATAATATGTCCATTTGATACTTTAGTGAGTTATTGTTGATGTATACCTTGTTATTGCATTAATGTTTACATAGTTGATATGCAGTTCTGAAAGTGTGATTGCAGCATGCTATTTTTTAGGGATTTAGGCATTGTTTAGATCCAACTTGGATCTAACTACTCTTTCTCTCTATGATGCAAGATAAAAACTACAAGGAGACTTTAAGATGAAGACAAAGAAGAAGGCATGAAGATATAGATGATAGATTTTCAACATACTTGAAGACCTCTCCAAGGCAATGCTTAGATCCCTAATTTCTCCAATGCTCCTTTATTACTTTCAGCATCGTATATTTTCTCAGTATTCTTAACTGAAAGATGTAACCTATAAAGGAATACTTTCTGATTGCATTCATTTAAAATGTTTAATGTAATGATCAATTCTCTGAATTTGAAAGTTTAAAATCAGATCAATACTTAGAGAACAACATAAGTGTTAATCATGAATGCAATAATAAGATATTTGTCTTCAATATCTGAACAAAGTTTTGAAAGAATGTACCTTTATGAAAGTCCTTTATTCTATTTGTAGTTTCTAGATTTCATGTGTACTTTCTCTTCTAAATTTAAGCAAAATTCAGTACTTAGGACAGCAACTTATCAAATCCATAACAATGTAAGATAGCAACCAATTTATCAATTTAGGGTGCAACTAAAATGATAACATTTTCTAGCGACCTCTCAGGGGTGTTCGATTGCTGAAAAAATAGACTAGTTGCCTTTTGCTTATCCATTGGGCTAGAGTCTTCAACTTTTAGGAACAACTAAACTTCTCAAAACTGCCAACCAACTGAAAATTGAAAACTGAAAACTGAAACTAGAACCGAAACTTATGTTGAACAACACTTAGAGAAAACAAAAATGTTAATGAACAACACCCTAAACTTCGATATTGTTGTCTAAACATATGTTTATGATGTGATACAGTGGAATTTTTCCATGTATCATATGATGGACATACTTCAGATAATGGTAAATGCTGTGAAAAAATAGGTACAACTAAACCAAAGGCAGAATGAGCCTGAACAGTAATCTTTGTGATATGGTATAGGTGTGGGTATGATGCGTATGATATGGGATAGTGGAAATTATCCATGTCCCATATGATAGGTATGGTGTTCATGCACGTATCATGTGATTGATCTTGCTATTTTTGTTCATTTTGCCTTTGAAACTGCAAAGCAAACTATCTTAAAAATAACTTCTTTTTCCACCACGATTACATTATTAAGGTATTCATCATTTATAACTAGGAACCTCAATGGGTTCTTGATTATGCATGGTGTGTATCTTCATGATGTGGTCCTGGTAGGAATAGAAGTACTAACTGCTACTAACCAAAGAAAACTAACTATGTGCCAAGCACTTATTCAAACCAACTAACCTCAAAAGCAACACTTGAGGTGGATCCCATTAACTGGGATTGGCAAATCTTCTCCCTCCATGTTTGAGAGATGAAAATAATTATGGGCCTTGCATCCTATAATCACAAATGGACCATCCCAAATCGCATCAAATTTTGAATGCTTACCAGGTCTGCTCTTCATCTCATCCCATTTCAAAACCAAATCACCTTCTTGAAAGACTCTTGCAAAATATTTTCTGTCAAATGTCCTCTTCATTTGAACATGATGTTCTTCCAACTTCTGAAAAGATTCTTTCCTAATCTCTTCTAACTCTATTAATTCAGCCAACCTTACCTCCATGAGTTTCTGGTCCAACAAGTCCAATTCTTTGATCAGGCTCAAACTTGGTAGCTCTACCGATATTGGCAATCTTGCCTCTCTTCCATAAACTAGCTTATAAACTGAGTTACCTGTTGATCATTTTGGAGTAATTCTATCAGCCCACAAGGCTTCCTTCAACTTGCTGCTCCAAACTCGTTGGTTGTCTTCAATAGTTCTCTTGATGATGTGAATCAGATTTATATTTGTTGATTCAGCTTGTCCATTACCCTACGGGTAATAATTGGACAAGGTACTAAGATAAATGTTATTTTTTACTGCCCAATCAGTAATTCTAGTGCCTAAAAAGGAAAAAGAATTATCAGAAACAATGGTCTCAGGTACTCCAAACCATGCAATCAGATCTTCATAGAAATTTAGAACTAAAGTTTCATTTGCATCTTTCAATGCAACAGCTTCAGTCCACTTAGTAAAATAATTTTTTGTTGTCAATATGTATCTATGCCCTGAACTTGATGAGGGATTTATGGGACCAATAAAATATAAACCCCATTTGACAAAAGGTTTCTCAACTTGAATTGGATTAAGAGGAAAAGATGTTAACCTTTGCTTGTTTGAGAAAACAACACATTTAAAACACCTTCTTACCCAAATAAACGCATCTTTATATAGGTTTGGTCAAAAATAGCTAGCCTTCATTATCTTCAATGTTGTAGTCCTTGCTGCAAAATGGCCACCTGTTGGTCCATCATGGAATTCTTCTAGGACCTTGTTAATTTGATCTCCACTAATGCATCTCAGCAATACACCATTATGATCCCTCCTATATAGAACTTCATTCAACAAACAATAAGTTATAGATTGCAATCTAAAATACCTTCTTTTTGATCTATCCAAACCTTCAGGACATTGTCCTGTTTGCAAGAAATCAACTATCAATTTTACCCAATCATTCTACAAATTTGGGACAACAACCTGCTCATCATCTTCTAAAGCCATAATTGCTTTAAGATCCTCTTTTGGAGTATTATCTCCATTTCCAGCAAGATTCTCACATAAACCCTTACCTCTTACCAGCTTGGTAACTTTAATTTCAATGTCATATTCCATTGCCTTTGTGATCCAGCTAGCCCTTTTGGTGTTGAAATCCCTATTCAGTAAAAACTCATTAACAGAAGGATGTGAAACCATTAAATTTATCTTATTGTCAAAGAGCATATGTCTGAATTTCTTCAAACTTCTAATTATAGAAAGTACATGCTTCTCAACAAATGAATAATGCAGTTCATAGTCCTTTAGTCCTTGACTAAAAAAGGCTATTGGTTGTTCACAACCTATGTCATTCTTCTGAACTAGCATGGCAGCAATTCTATCAACATTTCCATATGCATACAAAATGAAATCCTTTGAGAAGTTAGGATTTAACAAGGTAGGCAGTAGATAATGCTTCTTTAATCAATTCAAAACTAAGCTTGCCCTCTTTGGTCCATTTAAAAGAAATATTTTTTCTTGAGCATGGCTATTAATGGCATTAGTAATCCAACAATATTTGGAATGAATCTCCTAACAAAGTTAATCCTTCCTAAGAAGCTTTGAATGCCCTTTTTATGAAGAGGAAGTGGTAAGGCAAGGATAGCACTTACTCTTTCAGGTTCAATGGTGATACCTTCCTTTGAAACAATAAATCCTAGCAATTTAGCTTCATGGACAAAAAATATACTCTTCTTAGGATTCAAAGAAATACCATATTCCCTGCATCTCCCAAAAATAATTCTCAAGTGCTGAAAATGTTTTTATCCATTCTTCAAGAATACAGTTATATCATCCAAATAAATAAGTACAAACCTGTACATCAAATTTATGAAGGCCTTGTCCATTGCCTTCTGAAAAGTTGCACCAACATTAGATAAACCAAATGGCAATTTTTGATAAGCCATAGTTTCCCATTTGGTTGTAAATGTTGTTTTGAATCTATCTTCCTCCACCAAAATCTAGTTGTAACCAGAGAAACCATCCAACAATGAGAACCACTCTGAATCTGAAATAACCTGCAAGATTTGTTCCATGGAAGGTAAAGGATGCCTATCCTTTAATGAAGCTCTGTTCAAGTCACAGAAATCAACACATAATCTGATTTCTCCATTCTTCTTCCTAACAGGAACCAGATTGGACACCCATGAAGTATGCTTTATTGGAAAAATAATATTACTCTCAATCAGCTTATTTAACTCTTTAATCATAAGAGCCTCTAGTTTTGGATTTATTGGCCTCTATTTCTACCTAATTGGTTTGGCTCCTGGTTCTAACTCAATTGTTTGTTAGGATATACTAGGATCAAATCCTTTCAAATCTGAATAACTCCAAGCAATAATATCATGAAATTCATTGTGTAAGTTCACAAAGGTTTGATGTTCTTTAGGTTTACATACCTTTCCAAGTTTCAGCACTTTACCCTTTGCAACAACAATCTCTTCATAATGTTCCTCCTTTATCTGCAAGCTAGATTTATCCCTTTTGAATTGATCATTAGTACCAAACATAGATTCTAAGGTCACAAGACCTTTAGGCATCTTGTTTGTTCTCAACTGAATGATTTGGTCCTCGTATTGCTCCTACAATCTTTGTTGGTTTGGCTGTGCAAACTCAGCTTCTTCTCTTAAAAAATTTACAATATGCTGGTCAGATTCAAAGACTTGCCAAGAATCAACATTGTTAGGGACAACAGGTCTAACAATTACTTTAACATAGTTCACCCCCTTACTATTGCTGATTTACGTTAGGACATCATATTGGGCTCCAATGACAGCCAACCTATCAGCATGTTTGTTCTGATTCCTAAGAATGGATTGTAGATTAAAAGCTTCAAAACCCTCAATTAAATCCCATACAATATGTTTGTAACTTTTCAACAAATCATTCTTAGTTGCATGTACATTCCTAACTTGATTGACAATTAATTCAGAATCACCATAAACTTGCAAACAGCTAATACCTCTTTTAATGGCCCATATTAACCCATTTATGAGGGATTCATATTCAGCCACATTGTTTGTATAGCTAAAAGTGAATCTAAAAGAAGCATAATACCTTGTATTTGCTGGTGAAACCAGCATGCAACCTCCTCTTGCACCCACTTTGCTGCGTGATCCATCAAAGAATAACTTCCAAACAACATTAGGTTGTTGTTCCATATTTAAATCTATATTTTTTCCCAAGGTTGGAAGAAGATTAGAAATCTCATGAATAACATAATTACCCAAAATTGGCTCCTCAATCTGTTCCTCTACATTTTTTTCATTTTCAGTTGCCCAATCATCTACCAGCATATCAGGAAACTTGCTTACTTGTGTTTGAGCTTCAAAAACCTCAAGTATTTCTTCTTGATCAAATGACACAATTGCTGATTCATTTCTAGCACTATCAACATATTGCTCTACACATAGTTTTGCGATTGCTTCTGAGGGTATAGTAACTTTTGTACCATACCTTGTGTGGAAAAGCATGTGAGTCCAATCTACTGATAGATAACCTCCAATCTTAGCAATAAATTCTCTTGACAATTATATAGAGAAGTTAGGAGGTAAATCTATAATGTACACATCAATAGGAATTGAAAAACTAGGACAAGCATGTACCGTTAAATCTCAATTCCTTATAACTCCCATAGTTGCTATAGTTGTTCCATCTAACTATACTATCCCTCTTTCTAATGGTTCATACTTCAGTCCTAACTGGTTAGCAATCTTCGTAGGCATGACTGAACTAGTTGCACTAGAATCAATCATGCAGTTACGGACTAAGTGTTGTCCTATAATAATAGTAACATAGAATGGAGGTGGCTTAATCAATTTAGATGACTCCTGAGATTTATTTGTACTGTCAGCAACTAAAACCTTAGGGGTTTGCTGATATAGAACTTCATCAGATAAGGTAAGTTTTTGTAAGGCTTCCTGTAATAAATATTTTTTGCCTAGAAGAGCCAAAACATCCCACATGGATAAGGGAACATTCATTTTCTTCAAGTGATCAACAATATTGAAGTTCTGAAAACTAACCTTCTATTATTGTTTCAAAATAGTAAGCTCCTTTGTTGTCTGAACTAGTTGTTCTGCTCCTTTCTGAGCTTGTATATGTTGCTTTGTTTTCTATTGATCTGTAACAGCAGGTTGATGCACTTGATCTTTTGGCTGTTGATCATTTCCAACCTTCAATTTTGACCTTGTTCCTGCTGCTATAGGTCTCCATACTTGATTGGGATCAAAATTAGCTGCTAAAATAATATCTTCATCACTAAAATTCACCAAAGATATATCAGGATTACCTTGTGTTTGTGATTGATCCAACTGTACCTCTATTTGACTATTAGTTGGCTATCCTTTCAGGACATCTTGCCTTTTAGCTTCTAGTGCATGAGGGCAATCCAGCCAATAATGCCCATCATTGCATGTATTACACCATTCTATTTCTTGCACATAATTATTTTGAGGAATTACTGTTAACTCTTTGGAAGTACTTGGAGTTGCGTAATTTTATGCTTGACCCACTCTTTGATTGTAACCTCTTTTCTTTCCTTGGGCTTGTCTCGGTTGGTTTGAGCTTGAAGCTTGATTCAAAGGCCTATTTTGCTGGTAGGAAGCTTGTGGAGGTCTATTGTATTGACCCTACTGCCTCTTCAAATTTGTAATCTCATTACCAAAATTCTGCAATGTCTTCAAGATACTATCACTTGTGTCCCTTAACTCCCTAATAGGAGCTATGGAAGCATATTCCTCTACTGAAGCCTGCATATTTAATGCTGGTACTAGTGGAATAACCACAATTGATGGTATGAAAACTGGTACAACTGGTTTTATTTTCGTACAATAAGGCATTGGAGGCCTTGGAGGCAACTTTCCAGCCTATATCAAGCTGTTCTCAGCTCTGACAGCAATATCATAAGCAACAGGTAATGTATTACCTCCCATAGACTGTATCATAAGTGCAATATCAGGGTTAAATGCTTTCAAAAAGAAAAGAAATGCATATTCATTAGATGGCCTGATAGATCTTGGAATTCCATCCCAAGTTCATTGCAAATGAAAGTTGAAATCAAAAATATGCTCATTAATATCTCTCTTAATAGTAGTTAATTGTTCAACCAAAGAGAAATTATCCAATCTATCTTCAAACTTACTTATTAAGACAGTACCTAACTCATCCCATGTACCTATAGATTTAACTGGCAAAATTCTAAACCATATTAACGCTTTTCCCTTAAGTGAAGCTGCTAACATTTTTAATGCTACATCATCAAGAGTAACTTGATGTAATCCACATAAAGTACCAATATCTTTAATATGCTCTATTGCTGAAATATGACCCTCACCATTGAAATATGTCAAACCTTTTAGTGTTTCTGGTGGAATATCATGATGAGCAGCAATTTGTAATGGGATGCCAGCATCAAAATCCACAAATGGCAAATTTTTAGCCATCTATACTGGTGGTACTTGTTACTGAACTACAGGTGGTACAATAGACTTGTTAGATTGAGTTACCTTTCTTTGATATGTTTTCAATCCCAGGGTAGCAGTACCACTTGTGAATGCTACAATAGTGAAATGATCCTTTTCTCTTTCTTTAAGAACAGGTAATTCTGATCTAGAATTATCAAGCATGCTTAAATCTTCAGAAAAAATGAAATCTTCAATAATTACCTCATGGCTTTCGGTAATGGAAGCTTGATCTTCAAAGATAGGATTTTCGAATAATGAAAAATTAGACCCCTTGAAAAAAGAGGATGATTCTACTGCAGCTTGAGATTCTCTTCTTCTTCTTGCTAATCTCCTACCTCTTCTGTTGGGCTGAAGTTCTTGATAAATGAACCCTTCTCTGTTTTCTCTTGTAGGAGTCCTTCTCATTAAGATAAGTTTGCTACTGGATCTGCAATAAAATTTTAGAACAGAGTCACCAGGTGCTGGTAAAATACCTTAAAAAAGGTAGGAATATTGCTACTCACACCAAAATAGCAATAAGAAATAGTATCTTGAAAGAACTGTGAAGCAGTTTGGGTCCCACCGGGCGTGCCAAAAATTATTGTCAATCAGGATTGCGCCTATAGCTGGATGCATAATCTAGCCATCCTGTTGAAATATGGAAACATTCTCCTAGGTGGATTAGAGAATGAATCTCTGGATTCTAGGCCCGTCCCTATTGGATTTGAAATATCACCTAATACTAAATTCTACAGTTTTGGGAAAAGGGAGAAAGAGAACTTGGGAAATGAAGAAAAATAAATTAGGAAAGGTGATACACCAAAAATGGGTGCAGATTTATCAAAATTTTCAAGACTGTACTTATGGTACACACACTGCTAAGTTCTACAAATAATTTCACTTTTCAACATCTAGGATGGTTTACAATTCCTTATTAGGGTTTGGTACCACTAATGACAGGAATTCAACCAACAAATAGATAACTTTCTACAAAAGGTTAATTCTTTAAACTTTAGAATAGGAAATTGTAGTAATTGACCAATCTATGCCTAAAAAGGGATAAACACTTTGAATGCAAAAAAACTTTAAAATGATAGATGCAAGACTTAGAAAATATGTGTGAATGGTGAAGTCACCTTTATTATCTCTCAAATATGCATAATGGTTACAAAATACCAAGAAAATGGGAAAAGGAACAAATGTGTTCACTATTACCTCAAAATCCCAAAATTCTGAACCCCTTACAATGAATAAGAAACTCAAATATATAGCCTCCAAGGCTTATTATGAAAATGAGAACTCCCCCTAAAAAGTGCCTCTAAAACAGATAGATCCCCTGAAATTCAGGTCCAAAAGATGCCTACAATATAGCTTTCAAAAATCCCTTCCAAAATTTTAGCTCAATCCCTGAATTTAAGACATAATTGATGCCAAAAATTAAGCCCTAAAGGCTAATCTCGAAAATGAAGTCCTAATATTGCTAATTTATAATACATCTTTAAAAAGATATTACCAATATATATTACAAAGTAATTGAGATAAACTTAATACTTAATAACTAGCCCCCCAACAGCTCTCCTAAAGTTGATATATCTTTGATTTACATCCTTTTTAATATATATCAACATAATATTAAAAACACATTATAGTTTTTTTTTTTAAGAATATCCCAAATACATAACCCACCTTAAAGCTATATCATATGGTCAAAGAATCGACACATATCTACAAAAAACCCTAACACATGAGGCCAACACCATACCTTCATTTAGCCCTAACCCATAAGCTAAGGTAGATGTTATCACCAAAAATATCCATTAAATCCCATGTGATAGAAGTATCGTGGCATCTGTTGAAAGGTTGTCGTGCACTGTTTGTCTGACATGGACTTTAACTTCGACTGCATTGTGGACTCCAAACATATATCAAATTGAACATAGGCATTTTGTATCGTATTGCATTCTATGTATTGAAAGAACTTAGGGTTTTGCTGTTGTTTGATGTTTTTCTCTGCCATGCAAGTTTGAGACTGGAAGTCAAAACCATTAACAATGATAATGTAACTGCACTTGCTGTGAAACTCGGGTTTCTACTATTTGTTTCCATAATGAGAAGGTAAAATGGTTTTCTTTTTTACAGTTTTCATACTGCATAAATCTCCCTTTTATTAGTACTGAATCTTAAAAGCATGCATAATGGTGTTTCCTCTTTTGCATTTGTCTAGGAGCTCGGCTTCTTGTCGTTTAACTGGAACATGGGTTTTATTAAGAGTTGGAGTCCTTCATTTTGTTTCTCTACTCTATCCTCAATATGTGATCACTTAGTGAGTGTGCACATTGAGTATGGATCTTGAGCTACAACAGAAAGTGATCTTTCCTTTTTAGTAAAACTTTGAGCTTTGTGCAGCGCGGAATCATCTAGTTTGAACCTGTAGTTTATAAATCATTGTTTAAATGACCTGAGCCCTCCTCTGTTAGTATTCCTTGCATCTATATACCATAAGCATGGCGATTTTCTCTGCATACTTTTTTTTTTTTAGCTGAATTTGAGTCCCTTGAATGAACTCAGATTTTCCTTTTTTGTTGGAGTTTAACTTGAATCTCCAATTTTTACCATGGCTCTTACAGATGTTTGAACGGTGTTCATTAGAAACTTGAACTTTTCTCTTTGTTGTGATGTGGGTTCTCAAACCATGCCATAGTAATGGTGTTTCATTTTATATTTTAGTTGCACTTGAATTTCTCCATGAAACTTGGGCTCCATCTCAGCATGAAGTGAGCTCAGGTTCATTATTCTTTCAACCGCGGGTTCTACTGTTGTTCACATTTTTATTAGATAAGTGACTTCTTTGCATCTTTTGTTTTGCTCGAACTTGATCTATGGTTTCCCTTTCATAAATCTAGAAATAAATAGCAGTTAGTAGTAAAACACATTGTCATAATCATTTTCCTTTATTTTGAAATAAAACCCAACTGAACTTGTTGTCGTCCCTTTGAAGTAGCATAAAAAATGAGCTCTACTTGTCTTCTGTTCTATAGCTTTATTTGTTGTTATTTCCTGAGGTACCCACATGGTTATTTTGCAAATCTGGAAACAAACTGATAGTTAATGGTGAATCCATTTGCAATAATAGTCTTTTATTTAGAAATAAAACCCCATTTGAACTTGTTGTTAACTGGAATTCACCATTTGTTCTTGCATGGATACTGTCATCAATACTCGTAAAAAAGATTTCCTACTGAATAAAAATATATCTTTATCTATAGTCTTTATTAAGTTGACACTGCTGATGTAACCTATGCTATCATTTATGAATAATAGTGACCATAATGTTATAAGACACATGTCCTCTTTCTGTTGTTGAGAAATAAAACATTTCTGGTTTGAAATTTACATGTTTGATTTCCATTTTTTATTTTTCTGAATATTTCTGTAGCATTCAATGTGGTTAAAAATGAACCTCAATCAATTTGATGTATCCATTTCTTCTTGGTTTGATTATTATGTATGACTGTTACCACCTAGCTCTGTATATATGCCTGCAAGCTTCAAGTGCATCATTTAAAGTATTTTCACAGTGCATGCATAATTAAATCCTTTTTGATAACTCTGTTGTAGATCAATATTCTAGTTATAACAAGAATCATAGCACATATTTTCATTTTCAGCAACAAAATATGTTTATGTGCTTGATTTTTTTAGTATCTTTTCAGCATATTGAATTATCACCCATGGGGTACGAGCATGGGCTCATGACTCCCATGGGTAAAATTCATAACATAAAGCACATTTGAAACATTTGACCTTCCTGCATACATTGTAATGATTGTGTGTTCTAGTTAGTCTTCAATCTGCACATGAAGCAAACAATATTAGTATTCAAAATAATCTCTTTTTTTGTCTTCCTTCCTCTTTTACTATACTTGATAACAACATTTCTTGTGAACCTCTTGCACTGTATTTCTTTTTAGCACACCTATCTCTCATACCAACAACACTAATATTTCATCATGTGCATGCTTTACTGTTATAAAGTGGATATCATTACTTTCTTTTGTTTCCTTTTTGAATTATCTTAGTGCATTGCTTCAAAACAATATTTATATGGTATCTCATGCATGCTTTGTATATTGAAAGGGTACAATGTTACCTCATCTTCTTGTAAATCTACTTCTTTGTTTGCTACCACATCTTTCATTTAGGAACACTTTGCATTATTTTATTTCACATGTATCTTTTATAACAGCATTGTTATCACTCTGTTGTGTCCTCTTTTTCTTTCTTCATAACATACTTTAGAATTTGTGGACCTCTCACTTGCACACAATCAGTTCTGAGTCCATATGTTAAATTGATGGATTCAATCATTGAATTCATGTTTGTATGTAAATGTTATGCGGGATAACATTTATGTATGAATGTGGGTTTGCTGATTGAACTTATTAACCTCACATAGGGATTTCTATGCTTCTTTGTTAGTAATCTCTTCCTAATGTAGGATAACAACTACATGCAGTAAAAGGTTTCATAAGAATATGTCCCTTTGATACTTTATTTAGTTATTGTTGATGTATACCTTGTTATTGTATTGATGTTTACATAGTTGATATGCAGTTCTAAAAGTGTGATTGCAACGTGCTATTTTTTAGGGATTTAGGCATTGTTTAGATCCAACTTGGATCTAACTACTCTTTCTCTCTATGATGTAGGATAACAACTACAAGGAGACTTTAAGATGAAGAAAAAGAAGAAGACATGAAGATACAGATGACAAATTGTCAACATACTTAAAGACCTCTCTAAGGCAATGCTTAGATTCCTAATTTCTCCAATGCTCCTTTATTACTTTCAACATCGTATATTTTCTCAGTATTCTTCATTGAAAGATGTAACCTATAAAGGATTACTTGTTGATTGCATTCATTTAAAATTTTCAATGTAATGATCAATTCTCTAAATTTGAAAGTTTAAAATCAGATCAATACTTAGAGAACAACATAAGTGTTAATCATGAATGCAATAATAAGATATTTGTCTTCAATATCTGAACAAAGTTTTGAAAGAATGTACCTTTATGCAAGTCCTTTCTTTTGTTTGTAGTTGCTAGATTGCATGTGTACTTTCTCTTCTGAATTTAAGCAAAATTCGGTACTTAGGACAGCAACTTATCAAAACCATAACAATGTAAGATAGCAACCAATTTATCAATTTAGGGTGCAACTAAAATGATAATAGTCCTCAAAGGGTGGGACAAAATGAGTGGATGAGATTCAAAAGGGTAAATGAGAGGTTGAGATGCAAAATTGGAGTGATCCATGTCCAAGTGTGTTCTCAATTCTCATTGGCTCTTGTATTTGTATTGAAAAGATATTAGGAATTTATTAATTCAATCATTTAATTAATTTAGCCATGTAAGGAATAGGTTCATTTTGATTTTTTGATTTAAACTATACAATTAATTGATTAAAATCAATTGCATAATTTGATTGATCCTTTTAGGCTTGAATTTAATTATTTGATTTCATGATTAATTAATCCCTTGATTTAATTTGATTTAATCCACTTTGATTTGATAAATGTACATTTAATTGATTTTGATCCATTTTTAAGCATTTTGATGAGATTTGTAGATTTTGATGATACTAAGACACATGGTCAATTTTGGGTGCCTACAAGTACAGGTACACAAATGTACAAGTGAATGTATCTATGGCATATCTATGGAGCATATGCAAAGTGACTACAAATTCATGCGCAGGGGATCCATGTTTGTGCAAAATAGTTTGTAGATCTTAGAGGTGGATTCTATTCATTTTTATATCTTTTGGCTGTGAATCCTCGTGTATTGACAGTGAGACCTTGTGTGTTGGTAGTGAGCCCCTTTATTGGCAGTGAGCCGACTGATAGTGAGCCTTCTTTTAGTGAGTTGTTATATCAAATTACCTTTTGGTGTCACCCTAACATGTATTTGTACATTTCATGAGAATTACTTTCTCCATGGTTTTACCATCTTGGTGTTTCCATGTAAAATATGGTGTTCTCTATTTCAGTGTTCCTGTGCATTTCATGACTATATTTTTATGGATATTTAATGTACTAAACCAACAAATCTTAACTTGTTACTGGAATTGTTTGAGTATTAACCGACAGGGAGAAATTTTTGTAAAGTTGTGTGGGATAACTAATTCACCTCCCTCTTAGTTATTCATCCTATTCAACAATTGGTATTAGAGCTTGGTTCCTCGGTAAAGATCTTAACTACTTGAGGAAGATCCAATGGCACACAAATTAACTATTCTTATGTTTGATGGATTAGAGTACAATTCATGGAAAGATCAAATGAAAAGATACTTGGTATCGGTTGGTTACAAGACATGGAAGCATGTATAGTTAAAGTATGTTCCTTTTCATAATGGACTGAGTACACCTGATGAAATTGAAGAATATGTGAAAAATGAAAAGGTGAGGTATTCTCTTACTAGTTATTTATCAAAGACTGAATTGGCTAAGGTTATTTCATTGAAAATAACTTATAAAGTTTGGGAAAATTTGAAGGCAATGATAGAGTCAAGTTATCTAAGAAGTTGACAGCTAATTATGAGAACCTTAGAATGGAAGATATAGAAGATATCAAAATATTTTTTCAGAGAGTAGAGAATGCAGTAGTCAAGAACCAAGGAGACACTATTACCGATGAAGACTTCATGGAGAATATTTTGATGACATTACCAAACAATTACATTGATAAAATTTCAGCAATTGAAGAGGTATATGACCCAAAAAAATTTACTAAGGAACAATTGTTTGGTACCCTGACTAGATTTGAGCTAAGGAAGTTTGGAAGAGACAAGAACATATCAAAGATGACATTCAAAGCTACAAAATCTGAAGATGAACCTGACGGTGATGATGAAGAAGAGTTTGAGGCTAACTTTGCAAAAAGATTGAGGAAAGGTACCAACAAGTACAAAAGTATGTTACCCATAAAATGTTTTAGGTTTGGAAAGATTGGTCATTTGGCTACTAGATGTCCTGAAAAAGCTCCTAGGTAGAAGTTCAAAAGATTCAATAAAAAGGCTTACTATGTGAATGAAGATGTTAGTATCTCAAATGATGAATCAAAGACCGAGGATTTTTTTAAATGCTAAAAAAGAAGATAAATATGAAATTGATATCACTATTATATGTTCTAAGGCTGATGATAATGTCGAACCTTCTATATATGCTAAAAGAAATAAAAATAAAGGGCTAATTGATAGTGGTTGCTCACATCATATGACTATAGATAAAAGTAAAATTTTATCACTTAGTAGGTATGCTGGTGGTGTTGTTAGATTTGGTGATGATAATGCAATATATATTATTGGTAAAGGATCTATTACATTTTACGGTAAGAATAATACTGAAAATGTCTATTATGTAAAAGGTTTTTATCACAATATGTTGAGTGTTGCACATATGTGTGAGAATGGACAAGATTTTATTTTTAAGGATGAAGGATGTGAAATCACGAAGAGATGTGGAGATCTGATTATTGTAGGGAAGAGAATAGGAAATAATATGTACCAGTTAGAGGGAGCATCTAAAGGAATTTGTTTGTTATCTTAGACCAATGATAGTTGGCTATGACATCAGAGGATGTGTCACAATAATTTTGATAATCTGGTGAAGATAATATCATCTCATACAGTGAGAGATTTACCCAAACTACGTAAACCAAAAAATATCATTTGCAAGAATTGTCAAGAAGGGAAGCAGAGAAGAGAATCATTCAAAGAAAAACACCAGTCATCTAATGATGTACTGGAGATTGTGCACATTGATCTCTTTGGTCTTATTATAACAAGAATTTTTCAAGGTGAAAGATATTTATACTGTTCATTGATGATTATTCAAAGATGACATGGGTTTCATTTCTTAGAGATAAATCTGAAGCATTTGATAAATTCAATATATTCAAGGCTAGAGTCAAAATTGAATGTGGTAGAAACTTTAAGTGTTTGAGATATGGTAAAGGTGGAGAATTCGCATCTGATGCATTTGAAAGTTATTGTGAAAAACATGGTATCAAGAGACAAATTTCAGCAGCAAGAACACTGCAACAGAATGGCGTTGTGGATAGGATGAATCAGACAATTCAGGAACCAACTAGAACTATGTTGAGAGAAACAAAGCTACTGGAAAGAAGCAGTGCATACTGGTATACATACACTCAATAGAGTTCTATATCGGAGAATGTACAGCAAGACTTCATATGAGTCATGACATGGAAGAGTACCAATAGTTAAGTATTTCAAGGTTTTTGGAAGCAAGTGTTACATAAGGAAAGATGAAGAAAATCTTGGCGAATTTGACAACAGGGTTGCTGAAGGAATATTCTTGGGCTATTTTTCAAGAAGAAAGGTGTATCGGTGCTACAATAAAAGACTAAACAAGATTGTGGAAAGTTTAAATGTGAAGTTTGATGAAGATTTTTAGAAGGTTCTTGAACGACATGTTGAGAATGAATTTGATGCAAAAGAACAGAGAAAAGAATACAAGAAAGAGAAAGATGACATTCAGCCGACACTGACACTGACATCCATCACCAAGAAACCAAGGTATGTACAGAAGCATCATTCAAAAAATTAGATTATTGAAGATAAGAACATAGATGTTGTTACCAGAAGTAAAGAAACACAAGATCATGCTTTGCTATGTTTACTTTCTGAAGTTGAACCTAATGTTTTAGTAGAGTCTTGTAATGATTAGAGTTGGATTAATGCTATGAAGGAAGAACTAAGTTAGATAGAAAAGAATCAGACTTGGGAACTTGTGCCCAGACTGAAAGACAAAAATGTGATAGTTACAAAATGGGTGTACCGAAACAAGCTAGATGAGAATGGAAAATTTTTAAGAAACAAGGCAAGATTCCTCTGCAAAAGTTACTCACAGATTGGAGGAATTTATTTTGAGGAGACTTATGCTCCTGTTGCTTAGGTGGAAGCTATTAGGATATTCTTTGTGTTTGCAGCATTCAAGAAATTCAAAGTTTATCAAATGGACATTGAGTTTGCATTCGTGAATGGATAATTGAAGGAAGAAGTATACATTGAACAACCAAAAGGTTTTAGATCAAAAGATAATCATGATGTTGTTTGCAAATTGAAGAACGCATTATATGGGCTAAAGAAGACACCTAGAGCCTTGTATGGTAAACTGGACAATTATATGATCAGTCAAGGATTTAGAAAAGAATGGGCCAACAACAATTTATACTTCAAGGTAAAGTCAGAAAAGATCTTGGTTGTTGTTGTGTATGTTGATGACATCATATTTAGTGGCAGAGATGACTTGTGCAAGAAGTTTACAAAAGGAATTTGAAATGTCAATGTTAGGAGAATTAAATTTCTTTCTTGGATTGCAAGTTAGACAGAACAAAAAATGTATTTTTATCTCTCAATCCAACTATGTGAAAGAGTTACTGAAGAAATATGGTTTAGAAAATTCAAAGCTTGTTTGTACTCCTATCGTTACCGATAGTAAGATGACTAAGGAATATGAATCACTGAAAGAAAATGCAAGTATGTATAGGTTGATGATTGGAGGTTTGTTATACCTGACTACTACCAGACCTAATATTATGTATGCAGTTTGTTTGGAAGCCACATTTCAGCAAGAACCGAAAGAGTCACATGTTATAACAGTAAAAAGGATTTTTAGATACCTTAAAGGGACATAATATTTGGGGTTATGGTACCCTACAAAATCAAATTTTTCACTGACAACATAGACAGATGCAGATTGAGCAGGTTGTGTGGACAACAGAAGAAGTACCAGTGGTGAAGCATTCTTTCTTGGCTCCCGGTTATTGCTTGGTCAAGCAAGAAGTAGGATTCTGTAACATTATCCACTCTTGAATTAGAGTATATTGCAATGTCCTCATGTTGCACATAGTTTTCATGGATGAAATAGACATTGCAGGATATAGGAATTAGTTTTGATGGACCAATTCCTATCATGTGTGATAATATCAGTGCAATAAGTATGTTAAAGAATCTAGTAAAGCATTGCATAAAAAAACATATTGACATCAGATATCATTTTATCATAAAAAAAAGTGGAAGAAGGTATAGTAAGATGGAGTATGTACCCACAAAGGAGTAGATTGTAGACATATTCACCAAACCTTTGTGTACATAAACTTTCAATTATCTCAAAGGGAAGTTGGGGGTTCTGCCCCTTCCTAGTGTTCACTAGTTGCACCGGTGTGTGCACTGATCCAATACTTTCCATAGCTATATCTTTCTGGATTGGTGCTTGGAGGCTTCCTCTTAAGGGGAGCATATTTTTTCAGCAAAGGGGATTTTTTCTTGGTTCTTTGTCATTGTTTTCAAATGGGGAGAAGTTTCCTAGTTTGTTTGTTTCTGTACTTTGTTATTGATGAATGTTGTCATCAATGACAAAGGGGGATATTGTTAGAATGTGAATTTGATGCTTTCAAATGGTGTTGTCATTAATGATTATCATTTATGTCAATGTACTCATATGTCAACTTTTGATTGTATCAGTTACTATGATTGACACAATATTGTATCGGTTGTTGTGAACCAACATATTTTCGTATCGGTTGGAGTATCTAGCATATCTGTTGAAGTTCTTGGTGTGTTCATCGATGCCTCTTGGTATCTAGAATCTACATTATGGTATATTTTTTATCGATCCTATGTGGATGTATTTTCAGTCACAACATTGGTGTTGTGTAGCGTGGCATGTTGTATTGGTTGAGGTGGTCCTCATTTCATTCCTTCCCACCGCGGGAATATTATTGGTGTAACCTATTTCAAATTATGTGGCCAACCTGGTGGATCTTATGGTGTTGTATAAGTAAGGCATGCACATAAGAAATTGGTACTGGTACACGAATGTATGAGTGAATGTATGTGTGGCATATCTATGGAGCATATGTGAATTGACTACAAATTCATGCGAAGGAGATATGTGTTTGTGTAGAATAGTGTATAGATCTTAGAGGTGGATTCTATTCATTTTCATATATTTCGACAGTGAGCCCTCGTGTATTGACAATGAGCCCTCGTGTATTGGTAGTGAGCCTACCGAAAGTGAGCCTTCTTGCAGTGAGCATTTCTAGTAGTTAGCCTTGTATGAAATCACCTTTCAGTGTCACCTTAACATATATTTTTACATTTCATGAGAATTAGTTTCTCCGTGGTTTTACCCATCTTGGGGTTTCCTTGTAAAATCTGGTGTTCTCTATTTTGGTATTCCTGTGCATTTCATGTTTATATTTTATGTCCAGATGTTTAATGTGCTAAACCGACAAATCTTAAATTGTTATTGGAACTGTTTAAGTATTAACTGACAAAGATAAAGTTTTGTAAAGTTGTGTGGGAATAACTGATTCACCCCCCTCTCAGTTATTCGACATGTTCAACAACATGGGTATAAATTATTTTGGATAATCAATGAAAATTGAGTAGTAGTTAAAATATTGAAACATTAACTTAGTTTATTTATTGTATTTCATGTAACTATGTGATGAAAGTTAATTAAGTTACTTAAGTGAAAACACATAGATGTTTTTTGGAGTGAATTTTGAAAGTAAGTTTTCATTTTTCAATTTTCTTTCTTTCTGTTTATTATTGTAGAGTGTAATATGTCGTAAAATTTAATAACATATCCAAATTGATAATGGAAAGTTAGATTTAATTTTTTATTTGTAAGGGTTAATGTTTCAACATTTTTACAATAAATTATAGTTTTAAGTTTAAAAGTTAGAAAGTTTAATAAGCTTTTAGAATTTAAGAGTGTATATCTTTTTCTAAATGTTTCTAATTTTAATACAATCTCATTTTTACCAAATTAGTTACAGAGCATATCAAAACTCTTGTCTTTAGAGTTTCTTATTAGATTTTAGTGTTTCTATTAGTTTTTAATATTGTTTGTATATTAGAATGATAGTTGCTAATATATTCACTTAGAAAATGAGAATTATATCCAGGCATTGCCGCCAAATGAATGTAAACTAGAATACTTATATTTGAGGAAATATATGTAAAATACGTTGAGAGATATCTATAATTGAAAACTAATCTTAATTCAAATATAATAATAATTAAATATGTAACCTATCTAACCTAAATTCAATTGTGTAAATATTATATTTAAAATTCTACTCTAGAAGTGTGATAAAATACATATCCTAATAATCTCCCTTCATTACTGGAACATTCAAGTAAGTCATGGAGACTACTTCCTTGTTATAACTTACCAAATCTTAGAAATTACTCTCTC
>MU224406.1:2677250-2694881 GCA_018584345.1 Thuja plicata | reverse complement strand
TATATATATATATATCAAGTGATTGAATGGCTCACTTAGTGAAATTTTCAATTTTCTTTATTATTCGATGTTTTTAACTTGGTTGCAATCTTGTTATCCATTCAATTTTACAAAGCATAAAAAAATATAATATTAAAAAAACTCATCTATATATGTCTAAGTTATTAAAGTTTAAAAATTCTATTTTTAAATAAAAAGTAAAGCCTTGAAAAAATTGGTTTTTAAATCAATTCAACATTTAGATTAGTTTTTAATTTAATTTAATAGTTAAAGAATAAAAATAATATTTTTTTTGTTTGTGAGAGTAAATGTTTCCACATTTTTACAAAAAAATATAGCTTTAAGTTTAAAAGTTAGAAATTTTAATAAGATTTTTACAATTTAAAAGAGTATATGAGTATGTGCAGGATCATGGTATACCAAGCTATGGCCTTAAGTGGCAATGAAAAATTAGAAAATCAAGGTTAGTCAACTTGACGTAAAAAGTTGAACATCTTATCAAGCTTATGTGAAAAAGTTGTAAGAATAAAATCTGTATGAAATTGAATGTAGTTTCTAAACTACTAGCCCTTTTCTGAAATAAAATTTATCTAATTGTTGAAAACTTTAGATTTCAACGCAGTAGTATGAAAATTTTAGGAAAAAGATAAAAAGTATGTGTATGTCTGACAACCTTAATCACAATCAAATGATGAAATATTTTCACAATATTCTAGATATAAGTAGTAGACTCATGCCTGGATGTGACGCATATTTTTGTGTAATTTTTTCCCAAATAAATAGCTAATTCTAAATTTTCTACTACAACTTATTCAGAATAAAAAAAACTCTTGTAGCTGACCACCTTAACTAATTCTAAACTTTACAAAATTGAAAAAAAAAATTCTTATAGTAGGTGAAGCATAGAATGTGATGCATGTTTTGGATTTCAAAATGGTTAAACTGTTTGAAAGTTATAGTTGTTTTTCAATCAGTCTGTCAATTAGGACTTTAGAGGTAACTCAATTAGAAAATAAGCAATAATTACTTAACAAAGTCAAAATTTGGCAGCAATTATATTGATGGAAAGATGATAATATCTTTAAGAAACCCGTTTTGATTCATCAATTTCGGGTGAAAAAAAGGTCATTAGGTATATGGTTGAAGTCTGGAGATCAGAGGAAATATGGTGAACACATTTCTTGAGTTGGCCATCCACATTTGGCATTGCATAGCCAAAAACCAAGGCAAATACCAAAGCTAATCGGATATCTGAAATAATATCGAATATCTGATATTTTTACATATTCGATATTTTTGCATATCCGATATTATCGGATACGCGAAATCTCCCGCCCAATTTCAGCATTTCAATTTCAATGCTATTTTCAATTTTGATTTTAGTTTTTAAGTATTATATTATTATTTATATTAGTATTGTATAATAGTACTATTATATTATATTAATATTAGTATAATATTTCATAATATTAGTATTAATATATTATTATTATTTATATTAGTATTATATTATTATTACTTATATTACTATTGTATAATAGTATTATATTTATTAATATTTATATTATAACAATAATACCTGGGAGAGAGAGAGAGAGATTCAAAATACTTGTTGCAAATATCATGTAGAGTTTTCAATGCATCGTGAACTATTACAATCCGTTCGTTCTACTTTGCATACTAGTGAAATGTTGGAGGAATGTGGTGCAAGTGCTCTTCCAAAATCATCAAGAGACTTGATAGAACATTTTTTATGTCCTAGAGATGATGGATGTTTCTTTCATAGACAAGATTGCTTAAATGATAAGTGCTTAGAGTGTAGTGGGTTAGTGAAGTTTGTTTCATTTTTTCATGAGGGTTGCGAACATGCTTTTGGAAAGACAATTGTCCAAAAAAAGGTATATGAAATGGTTAAATATACATTGAAAAGTGGAGGTGAAGGCTCTAGATGTGAGTTGGTTACAAAAGAATGCAATGTAGTTGTTAAGTTTAGGATAGCTGCTAATTTAATAACACTCTATGTTGTATGTGTTTTCCAAATGCAACAATCTCTCTTTCATTTATATTGGGAATTGGGATAGGAGAGACATGTCTATTCATTATTATTTATAAGAAAGGACATGCCTCTTCCCATTAATTATAATTTAATCAATCTTATAATGTTTCATCAATCAATTATTAATTAATAATAATTTAATATTAAATATTAAAATTCATTTGATTAATAATAATATAACATATATATTATATTATTATTAATCAACATATATTATATGTATTTTAATTATCATACGACTGAAGCTACAAACATTAACACTCCCTCTTAGCTACGGAGGATGATCAAACAAAATGTGTAGTGGTCTCCCGTGTCAACACTTATGACCCTTACCATAGCTACACAAAACATCAACACTCCCTCTTAATTAGGGAAGATAAAATTCATCAAATAAAATTCACAAAACATCCATTACTTTTAAGAGAGAATATATCACCTCATCGTGATATCAAGAGATATGGTCTGACCAAGAATATCAAGTCTCATGATATTCACCATAACTCAAAAAATATTTTAGCTATCACCTCAATATGATATTAGAGATATGATCTGACCAACAATATCAAGTCTCATGATATTCACCATAACTCAAAAGTATTTATAAATATCATCTCATGATATTGGGAGTATTTGTCACAGAATATCAAGTCGCGTGATATTCTCCAAATAATCAAAGTAATGGCCTACCAACATCAAGTCACATGATGTCCACCAAGTACTCAAAATTTTACAAAGATATCATCTCATAATATTGGGAGCATTGGCCTACAGAATATCAAGTCGCATGATATTCACCAAGTGCTCAGAGTAATGGCCTACCAACTTCAGGTCATATGATGTCCACCAAGTACTCAAAAATTTACAAAGATATCATCTCATGATATCGGGAGCATTGGCCTACGGAATATCAAGTCGCATGATATTAACCAAGTGCTCAGAGTAATGGCCTACCAACATCAAGTCACATGATGTCCACAATGTACTCAAAAGATGTCTATAGGTAATGTGCACTTACCATAAGAACATTCACATCTTTTATTATGATTTGTTTCAGCCATCACAAGATGTCTATCACAATAAAAGATGTCATCTATCATGATTTGTTTCAGCCATCACAGGATGTTTATCACAATAGAAGATGACATCTATCATGATCTGTATCAGCCATCACAAGATGTCTATCACAATAGAAGTTTCCATCTATCATGATCTGTTTCAACCATCATAAGATGTCTATCACAATAGAAGGCCAAGTTATTGTAAGATCATCACCTTTCAATAAATCTTACAAATACAAGTGATAATCATTTGGAAGTCATCACTTCCTCATGATGTACACAGGGGGAAGGCCCATTAAAAATATGGAGTCACACACATGATATCCATCATGCCTCAGTGCATAGGGTGAAAACAAGGGATTTCACCTCGAACTTCTCTCAAAGAGAAGAACTCATTGAGCATATATCAATCTGTTGATCATCCAAGATTGCTTATGATGAAATGTCAAACTCCCTCTGACTCTGGTATCAATATTCTTAGCTCCTCGTCCAAATTTACCTCTCAAGAGTCAAACTCCCTCTAAAAACAATTTCTCGTGCTTCTGTCCTGAAGGTATGTTAGAGAGAGAGCACAAATTGCTTATAAACTAAACTATCTCATAAGGAAATACCAAAGATAGAAGCATACATGATTTTACTAGCCAATATTATAGCATAAATTTAAAATTCAATAATTCATGTGCATTAATAAAAAATGAAATAATTATCTTAAGTTTCAAATATTTCCTTTTGTAAGGTGAGCCCATATAGGAAATATCAACTCTCATCAAAATTTGAAGTTGTTTGCGGCAGACACGCTGCAGGAGATCATAATGTTGTTCATGCTAAGCATGTCGACGACCTTCGTGCATAGTGAAACCCTAGAGTGGATGATCACCATTTTCTCACTCTCCACTAAGGATGGTTCAAATGGAAACGTAACATTGGTTATTATTCTCCCCCCACAATGTAGAATTACCACTCTTATATCTTTGAACAATTCTCGTGTCTTCTTATTAAATGAATTGATTTAATCAATAAATGCGACACTATATAATTGATGCTTTCTTTATAGAAATAGACACCCTTCCTTGAATACATGCTTCTTTGTTATTTCTTGACCATGATCATAACAAATTAATATCTCTTTAATGAAAGTCTCTTTAAGGAATTTCACATAGACCCGTACATATTCCGTCATAACTTTTGAGTACAAGACTTTCTCTCTAATCGCTTTGGTGAGATTCTCTAAAATTAGGTTTTCACTAACATATCCAAACCGTAGTAAAATTTGACAGTGAATTTGTGAGATATGGTCCTTTTACAGAGATTGTATTTTCTGAGACAATCACACATTCACCATTCACTAAAATACTCTCTTACATTTGTAGTCTAGCTTCGATACCACGTTAAGTTTTAGGATAGTTTGAAATTTAATAGCACTCTATGTTGTATGTGTTTTCCAAATGCAACAATCTCTCTTTCATTTATATTGGGAATGAGGATAGGAAAGACATGTCCCTTCATGAGACATGTCTATTCATTATTATTTATAAGAAAGGACATGCCTCTTCCCATTAATTATAATTTAATTAATTTTATAATGTTTCATCAATCAATTATTAATTAATAATAATTTAATAATTTAATATTAAATATTAAATTTAATTTGATTAATAATAATATAACATATGTATTATATTATTAATAATCAAAAAATATTATATGTATTCTAATGATCATACGACTGAAGCTACAAACATTAACAGTAGTTGTTTTATTTCAGATTTCAAGAAGAATTTTTTTTACAAGTATGCAAGGAATAGTCATAGGTCTTAATAGTTGGATCAACAATTATGGATGTGTAAGGACACTTTCCTAATTGACGCTATTATATCGGTCATTGAATTTTCAGAGAACTATACATTGCAACCCCAAAATGAGTTGCAAGCTCAATATTACAATTCTATTCAAATTTCTATTTTTGTGCACATAACATATAGACATTCCCCTCATAGTACAAAAGATGACTAAAAGATAATCAGAGAATAACATTTTTTTATGAGCGATGATAGATCTCACTCTCACAAGTATGTCCAACATTTCTTTGAGAATTATTTTGAGTGGGTGTGGGAAATTGATATTGCTATGGATAGACATCTCATTTGGTCAGATAACTGCACAGGTCAATTCAAAAATGCTCGTATGTTTTATTGGTTGTGTAGAATGCATGTAGAGAGAGGTGTACCTCATATTTGGAGTTTCTTTTAGGCTGGACATGGAAAAGGGGAGCATGATGGAGAAGGTGCACGTGTAAAGAGAGATCTAGTTAAGGAGCAATTAGGATTTCAAGTGCAGAACTCTTTGATGCTCGTTCTATTGTTGATTGGTGTACTTCAACATTGTTAGAGGGGGATTCTTGATTCAGTAGTGTGCATATTATTTTGGTTGGTTGAGCAGGGCACAATAGGAGATAGGTTGGATTGTCAAATAGTGAAATATTCTTAAAAAATACACTCATTTAGAATCTCAAATGCTAGTACATGGACCATTTGGACACGAGAGTTGGCTTGTTTTTGTCTGAGGTGTCTTCAGTGTGATTGGGATCAGTGTGATTCAAGTGAGTGGGTCGATACATGGGTTCCACATTATCTTACTCCTTTATCTGTCACACGCTCTATAATAAATGTTGACATGGATTGTTGACTTGACTACGACCATCTTTCATATCTTCTATGGCTAGGACATGTTTTTTCATTGGTTGCACCATAGGGGAATGATGAAAGATCAGATTATTGGTTAGCACATTTTGTACGAGGAAAGCAGAAGCTTGCACAACCGATGAAAACTGATAATATGTTCACATATCCAACAGGTTCAAATATTGTTGCAAGAACATGGTTGCGCACATACATGATTATAAATAATGGAATTCTTGCATTTGAAGACTATGAGAAGCACAAAACACTTCTCATGTATTCACACCTTGTTATAGTAGCCAATGTTAAGTTGTTGAAACATCAAGTAAAACCAAAGACAAAATAAATTTGGACTATTAGTACTGCTGACCATGAAGCAATATTGAATACTCTCAAGCAGAGAGATGACCCTTCAGGAACACTTCAGTAGGTAAGTGCAACTCACTGCACGGTTTTCCATGTTTATTATGCTTATGTTCAATACATTAATTGTAGTTTTCTTCTTCATTTGTTTGAGCTAATAAACTTGGTTTTGTATGTGGATTGTAAGTGCAGTTGGATACATATATGATAGATATAGAAGATTGAGGTGTGCATTTCATTAGCTCATAAAAAATGATGGTTATCTTCACTATGCATTGGATAGTCATGTTCTTTGGTTTGTTTAATTACTTATACATTCATAATCTTTTTGTCAACATATAAAATTCTTGTTTTCTCTATTAACTTTTCTTGTGTGTTCGGAATGTAGGGATTGGAATGTAGATGTAATCGAGTACCATTTGTTAAACTTATACACTTTAGGAGAGGAAATGACACACTTATTTTTGATATATATTTGTGTATCTAAGATTTTTAGTTATTTTCTATCTCAGACTTTTGACAACATTGATATATTTATTAATAATATGGTTGTATTAATGATATACAATGTATTTGTACGAAAGGTGGTGTGTAAAATCAAGCTTGTATAATGATGAAATACATGCAAGAATACAAATATTTGGTTTGGTTAAAAAAATTGTGATATGGCCAAACATTTAATTTCATGCATTACAATTCAATTTTAATAGATTTCAATTGTAATATAGATTTCATTAGATTTATGTTTATCCCATTATGTAACCATTTGACCTATTAAGCCCTATTAACCAAGGGTGGGTCAAAGTGGTCAAAGTGGTCAATTAAGGTCAAACTAGCATAAGAATGATGTATTTAGTTCATCTAAGTCACGTTGGTCATGTTTGTAAAGTTAAAAGTATCATTGACATAAAAGTGCCAAAAGTTGCATTGTTGTTCACTGAATGATGCAGCAAAAGTTGCTCAATGGTGCATCTTTCAAACTACTCATCATGGGACCAAACCATCAGCTCCATCGGCTCCATTTGGATGGGTAAATTCTAGTGGAGACCTTTTTCACTCATGTAGCATCAAGAACATTTCAGCGCATGTCAGACCGAAGTGTTCCCAAGGTGCACTAAGCCAAATTGGGCAGCGATATCTTAGACCTCGTGAGAGATATAAGAGATTTGTGAAGTGCATAAGGACCATCTTGGAAAGGCCTACAAGCATGTATCTCAGTTCTAGGGTATTCCACTTGGATTCCATTTGGCGACCTGATCTCAGTTGGTGCAAAAAGTTGCATTATTGCTCAGTTGAAAGTTGCTTAATGGTGCATCTTTCAAAATGTTCATCGTGGGACCAAAATGTCAGCTCCATAAACTCCAGTTGGCTAGGTAAAAACTAGTGGAGACCTTTTTTTTTCTCACATAGCATCAAGAACGTTCCGACACATGTTGGACTGAAGTGTTCCCAAGGTGCACTAAGCCAAATTGGGCAACGATTTTTGGAAAATGATATCTCGGACCTCGTGAGAGATATCAGAGATATGTGAAGTGCACAAGATCATCTTGGGAAGGCCTACAAGCATGTAGCTCAATTATGGGATATTCCACTTGGATTCCATTTGGCAACCTAGTCTTAGTTGGTGCAAAAAGTTGAATTGTTGCTTAGTTGAAAGTTTCTCAATGGTGCATCTTTTAAACCATTCACTATAGGACCAAACCGTCAGCTCCATCGACTCCGGTTGGCCGGGTAAATTCTAGTGGAGACCTTTTTTCTCTCATGTAGCATCAAGAACGTTCCAGTGCATGTCAGATCGAAGTGTTCCCAAGGTGCACTAAGACAAATTGGTCAGCACTATCTCATACCTTGTCAGAGATATTAGAGATTTGTGAAGTGCATAAGGACCATCTTGGGAAGGCCTATAAGAACGTAGCTTAGTTCTGGGATATTCCACTTGGATTCCATTTGGCGATCTGATCTCAGTTGCTGCAAAAAGTTACACTATTGCTCAGTTGAAAGTTTCTCAATGGTGTATCTTTCAAACCATTCATCATGGGTCCAAACCGTCAGCTCCACTGGCTCCGATTGGCGGGGTAAACACTAGTGGAGACCTTTTTTCACTTGCATAGAATTAAGAACATTTTGGTGCATGTCAGACCAAGGTGTTCCCAAGGTGCACTAAGACAAATTGGGCAGCGATATCTCAGACCTCATGAGAGATATCATAGATCCATGAAGTGAAAAAGGACCATCTTGGGAAGGCCTACAAGCATGTAGGTCAATTCTAGGATATTCCACTTGTATTCCATTTGGTGACCTGATCTCAGTTGGTGCAAAAATTTACATAACTACTTGGTTGAAAATTTCTCAATGTTGCATCCTTCAAACCGTTCATTGTGGGACCAAACTGTCAGCTCCATCGGCTCTGGTTGGCCGGGTAAACGCTAGTAGAGACCTTTTTTCACTTATGTAGCATTAAGAACATTCCGACGCATGTCAGACCAAATTGTTCCTAAGGTGCACTAAGCCAAATTGGGCGGTGATTTTCAGATAATGATATCTCAAACCTTGTGAGAGATATCAGAGATCCATGAAGTGCACAAGGACCATCTTGGGAAGGCCTAAAAGCACATTTTTTAGTTCTGGGATATTCCACTTGGATTCCATTTGGCAACCCAAGCTTAGTTGATGCAAAAAGTTGCATTGTTGCTCACTTCAAAGTTGCTCAATGGCTCATCTTTCAAAATATTCATTGTGGGACCAAAAAATCAGCTTTATTGGCTCTGGTTAGCTGGGTAAATGCTAGTGGATAACTTTTTTTTCTTGCATAGCATCAAGAACGTTCCGGTGCATGTCGGACCGAAGTCTTCCCAAGGTGCACTAAGCCAAATTGGGCAATGATTTTTGAACAAAGATATCTCGGACCTCGTGAGAGATATCAGAGATACATGAAGTGCACAAGGACCATCTTGGGAAGGCCTACAAAATCATAGCTCAATTCTGGGATATTCCACTTGGATTTCATTTGGCGACCCGATCTTGGTTGGTGCAAAAAGTTACATTGTTGCTCAGTTGAAATTTTCTCAATGGTGCATCTTTCAAACCATTCATCGTGGGACCAAACCGTTAGCTCCATCAGCTTCGGTTGGCTAGGTAAACGCTATTGGAGAACTTTTTTTGCTTGTGTAGCATCAAGAATGTTCCAACGCATGTCGTATCGAAGTTATCCCAAGGTGCACTAAGCCAAATTGGGAAAAGATATCTCTGACCTCGTGAGAGATATCAGAGATCCGTGAAGTGCACAAGGACCATCTTGGGAAGGTCTAAAAGCACGTAGCTTAGTTCTAGGATATTCCACTTGGATTCCATTTGGCGACTCGATCTCGGTTGGTGAAGAAAGTTACATTGTTGCTCAGTTGAAAGTTGCTCAATGGTGCATATTTCAATTTGTTCATCGTGGGACCAACCATCAGCTCCACCAGCTCTGGTTTTCCAAGTAAATGCTGGTAAAGACCTTTTTTCGCTCGCGTAGCATCAAGAAAATTCTGGCGTATGTGAGACCGAAGTGTTCCTAAGGTGCACTAAGCAAAATTGGGCAGCAATTTTTAGACATCGATATATCAGACCTTGTGAGAGATATCAGAGATCCGTGAAGTGCACAAGGACCATCTTGGGAAGGTTTACAAGCATGTAGCTCAATTCTAGGATATTCCGCTTGGATTCCATTTGGCGACCCGATTTCAATTGGTGCAAAAAGTTGCATTGTTACTTAGTTGCAAGTTGCTCAATGATGCATCTTTCAAACCATTCATCGTGGGACCAAAATGTCATCTCCATCGACTCTATTTGGCTGGGTAAACACTAGTGGAGACATTTTTTCTCTCGTGTAGCATCAATAAATTTTTGGCGCATGTCAGACCGAAGTGGTCCCAAAGCGTACTAAGCCAAATTGGGCAGCGATTTTTGGACAATGATATCTCAGACCTCATAAGAGATATCAGAGATCTGTGAAGTGCACAAGGACCATCTTGGGAAGGCCTACAAGCACGTATCTTAGTTCTTAGATATTCCACTTGGATTCCATTTGGTGACCCGATCTTGGTTGGTGCAAAAAGTTATATTATTTCTCAGTTGAAATTTTCTCAATGGTGCATCTTTCAAACCGTTTGTTGTGGGACCAAACCGTCAGCTCCATTGGCTCCAGTTGGCCATGTGAACCCTAGTTAAAACCCCATTCTATCCACGAAGATGTAAAGAACATTCATTTCTTGTCCATTTCTTAATAGTTCATTTCTTGTTCATTTATTAATAGTTTTAGATCCAATTGGGTGACTGTCCTGTGAGAGAATTTTCTTTCCTTTTGATTGGAGGAATGCAATAAGGGATCCATCCACTTTCTGTGGTCTCTTTGGCATGGGAATGGATCTAGAGGTTGTATAATATGTTATTAACATTAAATATGTCAGAGCAATTGAAATTTGTAGGGTGATCACCAACTGAGATGAAGTTGCAGGTTTGTGGGTGCATAGAAAGTAAGCCATGACTATAGAAACCAAGGATTGGGCTTCATAAGGGTATATTTTTATATTCAAAGTTGTTTTTACATGTCAATTACATGGTGTAGGATTCAAGAGTTTTTACTAAAAGTGAGTTTTGGCTTGGATTTCAGAAAGCCCTAGTTGTAGGCTTGAATTGGTGAAGGTCTTGTAGTTTGGGTATTTCCAGAGGGTTGTTGGCCAAAAAAATACATAATCCTTATATTTGAGACATATCTAAAGAGTGCTGAAAAGTGCAGAGTCTGGGAGTAAGTACTTTATATAGTTTCTTTGTAAAGTGGGTTAATTAGGCCTAGGAAGGTTGGAGCAACAGTGTCTGGGGTTAATTATCCAAAACAACCATACCTGAGTTTAATATGTTAAGGGGGGTCAAAAAGGGTATTTGAATCTACCATTACATTTTGGATTGTTTTGGGAAGTTTGGGCAAAAATTCCAAAAATCAGGTAAAATAGGGCTACTAGGTCTACTAGTCCTATTTAGGCTTAAGAGAAGATTGGGGTGTCAGATCCATTGTAGGGGATTGCGACTAATTGGAGAAAGTGTGGAATGATGTTGAAAGTGTATTCAAGGTGCTAGAGTTAGTGGGTAGGACTTTTCATTCATTTTATGCAATTGGAGCCTATGGTGTATTTGGGGGTTCCTAAGGTCATTTTTTATATCTTTGCAATCATAGACCTCTTAAAGACCTTAATAGTTGTCAAACCAATTGCCTTTGCATCATTAGGGTATGAAAATTTGGATTCTATTAGCCCAATTTTAGTTTATTACACCTATTAGCCTATTACTTTGGTTGGACAAAAGATCTTGAGGGTAGTTGCTTTGGAAAAGATTAGGTCTATTACACATGACAATGCATGACAAAGATATAATATGGAAATGAACATACATACAATGCATGAAAAAGATACATACTATGGAAATAATACATACATACAACGGATGAGAAAGATATAATATGAAAATGAACATACATACATACATAAATACAATGCATGACAAAGATATAATATGAAAATAATACATACATACAACACATGCCTAATATATAATATGGAAATGATACATACATGGAACACATGACAAAGATAAAATAACCAGAAATGAACATTGTATATATATATATATATATATATATGAAATTGTTTTGTACAAAATGTGGCAAATGTAATCTCAAAATCTTTACGAAATCAACAAATCTAGATACAATGTGGCATACGCCATCTAAAAATGTGCCATATGGCATTTCAAAATAAGAAATAACTACAAATGTTTCTAGGACATCCTATTCTACTGGTGGATCATCAAAATGGAACCTCTTCGAAGTATTGTTTGGCTTTGATGGATCGTGCATGAACACAAAAGTGAAACCCCAAGTTAGATTACTTGATTTATATGGTTTCTATAAATCAAATATAAAAATTCAAAATCATAGTCAACAATAATAAATAAACAAATTTTAAAATTTAACTCTCATGTACCTCGCCTCTCTATCTCCTCATGCGGTCAAGAGTCCTAACATATGTCCTTGTTAGCGAAGGGACAATGCCACCAATGTCGACTCTGACCTGTATATGTTTGCAAAAATGAGATTGATCTATGAGTTATACTATTTAATGTTAAATCCTTGGTAGAAAAATATTTTTACAAAATAATTGAATTAACATTATAACTTACCTGTGTTGAACTTTCTTGAGGCAATGTCGGTTGGGTCATCAATGATACAAGCCCTTGGTGTTGTACCTCCCTCAAACTAGGGGTGACCTACAAAAGTCAAACAGATACTTGATACAATCATGACTTGATCATATTATATATACTTGATAGTAAAATACAAACAAATAAATTTAGAAATATACGTACCATGGGGCTATCACTACAAATTGAGATGCTTGTGAATCTACCATCACAAACCAATCTCATGACATAGTCAGACACCACCCTCTGTCAAATAAACCATGTAAATAAAAAATGAGTATGCAAAAGTGACAAGTATACATATACATAAACAATCTAAAATACTTAATCACCTTCCCCTTGTCAACACCTGACGCCTGAACCCCCTCACATTGCCCCCAGTGGCAGCTAGTGAAACCTACATCACTATGTAATAATATGATCATAAAAATTAGAAAACACATGTATATACTATTATAAAAAGGAATCCAATGAGTACATTAAAATGTATGTATCATGGAAGTGTCAAGGCCAAATTAAATGGCCAAAAGCATGGACCCCTCCACCTGTGTCATCTCCTCCTCTATCATCAACTAAACATAAATGGAACACATAAAAAAACATAAGTGGGCAATCATTATCAGTAAATTCTACTAAAAATATGAACTTTTAAAATTAAATACAATGTGACAAGTTAACTTTTTATTCTTACCATAATAATAGGAGTCCATGGATCTGCATCTCCCTCCTCATCTCTCCTGTGATGCACATCTCCATGAGGTGCTTCAGTGCTTGTAGTGTGTTGTGTAGTATCGTCCACCTCAAAGATGTATTCATATGCATCACTATCATTCAGGGGACACAAACACAAATTCTTGCACATAATGCAAGTGGGGGGCACACAAACATGTGAGCACGTGGAGGGGCCAGAATCATCAGCATGAGGAGGCAAAAATTCCCCTCTCCACCTAACCAGTAGATCACTCAAGGTGTGAATGGCTCTAATAGTCTATGAGTCAGACTCAACAATAATATCAGGATGCTGAACTGTAGGAGGTGGTGAAATCTTGGGGGGGAGGGGACATATGTGCAGGATTTCACCCAATGTGCCCATGGCCTATCCTGAGGAGCGTCGAAGCCTACGCCCTGGTTCGGTCTCATGCTCCAATAATTTACCTTGTGACCGAGCACAAATTTAGCATACAATTTTATTAAGAAATATAATAGGACATCTAAATTTTTGGTGGGTGGTCAATCAAAAACCATCCACCAGCAGTCCCAAAAGTCGTCACCTATTGCATCATTTGTGCACCATTTAATTGAAAAATTACACTTTTTAGGGTCCAATTTTAATCCAATTTTGGGATCCACAAAAAGGTTATATGTCATTTTTAGTTATAGTTAGGTTCATAACTTGATCATAATCAAGCCCATCGTCAAACTCAGCGTGCTTGGAATCGCACCAAAGAAGTGCAACATTATGTTGCTCTATAAGTTTTTGCATGTTTTCAATTATGGAGTTCAAGGTGGAAAACATGGGGTACAATGAGGGAATATTAGCATGTAGTTTGAAAGTCTCTAAGATGATTTAGATTCTCTCCTATAAGATCCTATAAAGGTCAAGGGTTTGAGATTGGTTGGTCTTCTAAAGGTGGGGGATTTTTTCAGGTGGTTGTGGGTTGTTTGGAGGCGGTTCTGGATTGTTTGCGGGATCATTGTGAGGGTTTTCTGATTGGTTTGAGTCTATATCTAATTACAATAAAAAAATACAATTATAATCAATTTAAATATAACGATAAAGAAAATAAATTAAACCCTAGTTTTTATAAAAAAAAACTATAAATTTCAATTAAAAAATAATAAATAACAAGAACAAATTAAAAATTCAACATACCTATTCAATTTGGTGAGAAATGTAAAATTTCCAAAATGTATATGCGAAATGTTTTGGATATGAGAAACCCACGTAATGTGTTTCACGTTTTCACAATGAAAACTGAGAAACGCAGCCCGCAGGTCTAAATAAGTTTTACTGGCAAAAATTGGATATCTTATTAGGCTTGTGCTTTGGATTTTGGTTTGGCCATGTGTACTACCACCCAAGCCTACTAAAAAGTCAACACGCTTTTTAGTGCGCTTTTGGACAGTGAAAAGATCATTTTTTCACATTGCCAATTTTTTGCATACCATGATCCCGCACATACCCATATCTTTTTATAAATGTTTATAATTTTAATACAATCTCATTTTTACCAAATTAGTTATAAATCATATTAGAACACCTGTCTTTAGAGTTTCTTATTAGATTTTAGCATTTTTATTAGTAATTTTATATTGTTTCTATATTAGAATGATAGTTGCTAATATATTCAGTTAGAAAATGAGAATTACATCCATCTCGAAGGCAATGCCACCAAATGAACCTAAATAAAATTTTGCAAATGAATAAATTGGATGTCCCAAAATGAATGCAAATAAAATTTTGCAAATGAATATTAGATTTTACCATTTCTAGTAGTTTTTTTTATAATGTTTCTATATTAGAATGATAGTTAATAATATATTCATTTACAAAATGAGAAGTACATCCATCTGGAAGGTAATGCCGCCATATGAATGCAAATAAAATTTTCCAAATGAATGTTAAGAGCTAGAATGTTTTTAAATTTGTATGTGGAAGGATATATTGCTAGATGAGTGTAAATTTTAGTTTGTAAATAAAAAAAGAATTTTTTTTCTTTAACTAGAAGGTAATGTTGCTAGATCAATGTCATTGTGAATTTATTAAAAAAAAATATTAATGTAAAATAAATAGATTAATTACTTTGTTGTGTCTTATTGTAAACATTATAATTATAAATCCTTTCTCTAACATCGTATGCTCTCATCTTTCCCTTAAAAGGATTTTGATGATTAGAAAATGTTAGATAATAAGCAAATTGTTACCATTTTAGTTTGCATACTAAATTGGTAAGTTGATATTACTTTTGCATTGAATTATGGATTGGATAATTGTTGTCCTAAGTTGCAGAATTGCTTGAATTTGAAAAAGGAAGTACACATGCAGTTTGACAATTGTAAATATTAAAAGATTGCATAAAGGTACACCCCTTTATCATTACTATTCACCTTATGAAGATGAAATACATTGCAATGCATTTATATTATCATATTGTTGTACTCTAAGTATTGATCATGCTCAAATTTTGCAAATTCATAAGTGATCATTACAATGTGCATTCAAACTGAATGTAATAAACAAATATTCATTCAAGGTTACATCTTTCATATTGTGAACTTAGAGGACATATACAATTCTGAAAGTAAGAAAGGAGCATAAGAAGGTTTAGGGGTCCATGCATTACCTTTAAGAGGTCTTCTGCGTGTCGGAGTTGAACAATTGTATCATCAGAATCTTCATGTCTTATGCCTTGTCTTTGTTTGTCATCCATCCTAAGTCTTCTTTTGGCTTTGTTCTGCATCATGGAGAGATAAAATAGTTAGATCCAAATTGGATCTAAGTAATGCATAGATACCTAAAACAACATACTACAATCAAACCTTAAGAATTGTACATCTACCAATAAATACAACAGCAAAGTATGCATCTACATCAACAAAATAATAGTATCAAAGGAACATGACTCCATGAAACCTTTTACTATTTATAGTTATCATTCTGCATTATTCAGAAGTTTCTATTTGTGAAAATAGAAATCTGAATTAAGGGACTTAGATTTGATAACTAGGAAAACTTTTTCAGAACATCAACCTGATAGGTTAGTAAATACAACCAGTCAACCAACATTGATTGATTGATTCTATCCACTAACCTAAGACATGGACTTGATAGTGTGTGCAAGAAAGTGAGACTAAAGTATAATCAAATGCAGAAAGAAACACGATGCAAGAGTTCACTAGTTGCAGATGATAAAAGAAAAATGCAGGTGTCACGAGCCTGTGCTCGAACCTCACAGGATTAAAGATGCAAGAATACTAAGATTTCATGAGTTCAAAAAGAAAAGAAGATACAATTCATATAGTTCATAGAAGGTAATACATAATGCAAGCATGTTGTTACAAGTCTTAAATGCAGCTTCACAAAACAAAATGCAGAATATAGTGACGTTGCTAAAAGGTGCATATAAAATGAAAAGATGCCCTAAAGATGGGTGTTTCTAATTGAAATAGTTTGCACAATCAAACCAAAATAAAATTACAGATTACAAAATGAGGTAACACTATACTTTATCATTGTACAAGCAAGGGGTGAATGAAATACTATGTAATGCTATTTAAAATATGCATATGAAATCAATAAAGATATATCAAAAGAAGAGAATGACAGTAATGTTTCTATGCAATAGCATGCATAAATAGAAGATCTAATTGCATTGTCATCATTATGGAGAGCATATTTGAAATTCTAAATACTTTTGAGGAAATCAAGTAAACAATACAAGAACTCATCCTAAGTGTTGTTCTGAATATTGTTATATTTAAATAAGAGAGAAGAAAACAAATCAGAAACATATATGTTTGCAATCAAATGGAAGAGGATATGCATATTGAAAAAGGAAATTTGTTACAAGATATGAATACATATGCATGAACTGAACAAAATAATGTTTTCTTAAAAAAAGGAAAACTTGTGGCACTGTTAGTGACCAAGATTAAAAAAGAATATGATGTTGTTATGACATAGGTTCAATGTCTTTTTTTAAGCAAGATTCAAGAAAAATGACAATGCTATTCTACATATTTAAAAGATGTGTTCTATTCCAAGTGCATATTCAAGTAAGCAGTGGCATTATTTGATGTATACTACATGAGTAAATAACAAATGCAAAGGTTATGCACATATGATAAGTCAAATGCATATTCAGTTATGATCAAGTGCCTACTCAAAGATTAAAAAATCAAGGAAAAGACAAAGCTCTTTTACATGTTCAAGTAAATGGTATTATTTGTTTTTATTGTTGTCAGATACAGAATCAATGGAGATCTAATGCAGTGTTTTGTATAGAAGATGAAGGATGAAACAACAGTATTGTTTTACATTTTAAACATGACCATATTATGCATATTCATCAATAGACAATATTACTTTTAATGCTGACATTCAGATTTGAAAATTGTTAGAGTAATAAAGTGATTCCACTTATTAATTAAATCATATTGATTTAATTATTAAGTCATTTATTATCTTTCTTTTACTTAAGCTAAACTTTAGGCATTTAATAATTAATTCTTTTATTAATTA
>MU224406.1:2661662-2677200 GCA_018584345.1 Thuja plicata | reverse complement strand
TATCCTTTTATAAGGATTCCCTCTTTGTAAATTATTCAATTTGATGGTTATTAATTAATTGAGGATGTTATTGCATTAAGTGTTTTTCTACATTGTTTGCACAATATGTTTCCTCTTCCATCGATCTGTGATTTTTGGCCTCCATAGCTTTTTTTCTTCTCTCTTTCTATGACAGGTTTGCATGCAGGTGATTCTTGGGAGTTGTGGGTTGATAGTTTTCATCAACTCCAATATGGTATCAGAGCTCTAGATCTTCATGCCCCTGTTCTCTTCACGAGAGATTTGACCTTGTTCTTTAAATCTATGTTTTTTAAAGGTTTTTGTCTCAGATTTTAGTGGTTTTTGGGAGGATTTTTTGTTTGGAGCAGTTTGAGAAAAAACTGACATCTGGGTTGTGTTCGAAATACCCCCAAACCCTTATTTTCATATATATTAAGTCTTATTTGGGACACAGTTGAAATTTGGACCTCGATTTCCATGCTGCTGATGTCAGCAGCCACAAGCCCCAAGATTTTTTAATATTTTTTTGAAAATAAAAAAAAAAAAAAATTTTGTGTTTTTTTTTTATATACAAAAAAGCATGTGTTTTTTTATGTTTTTTTTCTTAAAAAAAAGCATAATATTTTTTATTGTTTTTTTTTCATTAAAAAAAATAATACTTTTTTTCTGCCATATTGGTGGGAAATCTGGAGGTAGTATTTTTTTTGGAGGAATCGCCAGTTTAGCAGAGCTCTGCCATTTTTGGCTGAGGTTTCATGAGGTTCATTTATGTTTTGACCTCCCGGTGGTTTTTTGCTCATATCTGGAGCAAACGGAGGCCGATTTTTGACTTCCTTATATCGCCGGAAAGCTCTTTCTAAGACGGACGCCTTTTTGGAGATTGGATTTTCTGATTTTTCCATCTTGCAGGCTTTTTCTCCTGTCAAAGTCAGGAATCTATTTTGCACTCTAGGAGCCATATCTTGCTCATCCAGACTCCTTTTTTTGACTTCCGCATGGGGTCAGAAAGTTGCTTCTGTTCTCTTTCTTATTCTATAGGTCTCACACCCAGATTCTTCTCCATGTATCTATGTATTCAGTTTTTTTCTTTATGACATTCTGGTAGATATCTTGGATGTTTCAGGTCCTGGGATCGTTTCCTTCACTGAACATTGTATACACCTTTTTCTTTATTTTTCTTTTGTAAATGCATTGAAATAAAGTGCCTGCAGTTGCATATCTGAGATCTTATACACCTTGTGCTTGTTTGTACTCGCACTTAGTTATAAAGTGTCATGGGGGGTTATGATGTTTTTCCTTTTGTGCTCATCCACCTTTTTCAAGTGAGTGTCCCTTCCACAACATTAGCCTCATGATGTGTGTCTAGAATATCATTTCTTCTACTTCGAAACTGCCCTTTATCCCGTGCTTGTACCTTCTTCTACACTATTGGTGTTCCTGATTCTTCTTCTTGCAGTTGTTTTTGGCATTGCATTTTAGTGTTCATGTCAAACCTCTCCATGTTCAGCATTATGGGGTACCTCCTGTTGGTTGTAATGCTTCCTTGGTTCGATGGAGTGATCTATGTATTCAGTATATGTTCCTATGTACTAGGCGGATGCAGTGGTTGATACCTATGCATTTCAGTGAGATGGATCATTTACCATATGGACACTCTTCTTTCATTCTTTTTTTGGAGGCATTCTTCCATCTTCGATTGATCAGCTCTTCAGGATTTATTTAAATTCTTCTCTACCTGATCATGTTCTATTACAATGGAGGTTCCAGCAGTTATTTTTCGACAGTGTTTGCAGCTTCATGCTTTAGAGGTGTTCTACATGTTCTTTCTTTGTTCCTATTTTCTGGGACATTCTCTAGTTTGGAGGCTTCTTCTGTCCTTCACTAGGCTTCATATCTTTTTGGAGAGGGGTTTTTCCCATTGGATTTTCTCCTTTTCTCCTCTTTACAGAGATTTTTTGTATTGGGTACCTCATCAGACCTTGTTGACATGACCCATTTTTTCTACTTTCAGTAGCTGTTTCTAGGTTTTTAGCTTCTCCCTAAGTTTATCTTAAGGGGGGTGTTAGAGTAATAAAGTGATTACACTTATTAATTAAATCATACTGATTTAATTATTAAGTCACTTATTATCTCTCTTTTACTTAAGCTAAACTTTAGGCATTTAATAATTAATTCTTTTATTAATTATTACTATGCAACCTAGATTTTTCCCCTTTAGGGTTTCGGTATCCTTTTATAAGGATTCCCTCTTTGTAAATTATTCAATTTGATGGTTATTAATTAATTGAGGATGTTATTGCATTAAGTGTTTTTCTACATTGTTTGCACAATATGTTTCCTCTTCCATCGATCTATGATTTTTGGCCTCCATAGATTTTTTGCTTCTCTCTTTCTGTGACAAGTTTGCATGCAAGCGATTCTTGGGAGTTGTGGGTTGATAGTTTTCATCAACTCCAATAAAAATAATGATTAAATTCAATGTAAAAATCAATGTATATGGTAGAGTTGTACAACTGAAAAGGAAAGTATGCATAATCAATAGTTGAGCCTCTGTTTCATAATGTTGCTCATGGGAGTCACGAGCCCGTGCTTGAACCCGGTGAGTAATGTTCTCATTGGAGGACACGGTCTTTACAGAGATACAAACAGTGCACGATGCTTCCAGACACTACAGATTCCATATATTACAATGACAAACAGACATGGTGGATACAACTTTCTATTCAAACATGTTGAACAAAGAAGACAACATACAAATTGCAGACATCTAGTGGAGAAAAGAAGCCCAAGTTCAGCTCTGTATTACAAAAGACAGTGGGCATAAATGTCAGTGATAAAAATAGAATTATCAGCATTCACGTGTTCACTTCCAGACATAATGCAAGTTAACGCTACATGGGTATTCAATGAGAATGCTATTTATTAAGACAGACAACTTCTATCATCTTTCTAGCAAGAAGACATGGAAAAATCATCTCCAATATAGTGATGAAGTCAACAGAATTAATATCAATAAAACCCAGATGCATGTATCATGAAAAAATGGATACCCAAATCAACTAAACTTCAAAATCATCTATGGCATGCATGGTGGAGACAATAAACAGCAGCTGGAGTAGACTAAGGTATTACAAAGGTTATGGAATACAATAATATATGCTACAGCATGTTCAAACGAAGGAAGAAATCAGAGAATAAACTTATCTTTAAGTTACAAGTCGAGTTGCATGGGACCGAGTTCTGTTAGCTCAAAGATCCACGGTGGAGTCCGAGTGCATGTAAAATGCCATATATAATGGCATGTAAACAACAAGTTGCAGACTGAGTTCAACTACAAATGGAGGTCGAGTTCAACCAAGGAAGATTCTTGAAACTGGAGATGCAGATAAAGCGGCATATTATATGGCATTCAAAGATCAAGAGGAGAACCCGCGGTGTAAAAAGGAGCCCGAGCTCTCCATTTTCAAACTCCGAAGACTCCAGTGACAATAACAATAAAGAGCTTGATCTCTTGTTGACAATAACAATAGCATTGATGAAACTCCAGCAAAGAGCTCAAGTTCTCCATTTTTATAACTAGTTTCAGTTCAAGCACGAAGTTGCATGCTCGAAAATGAATGCACATTCATAGCCACAGATGCCAAAGAAGGATGTAAAACCACAGTTTGCAACCAATGGTGAACTCCAGATTACATGGTGGCAGAAGAAATAGAGAAACCCTAACATTTTTTCCCAATGTAAAATGCAAAATGAGATACAAAGCAATGCATATGCTAAATTCTTACCAAATTTTGAGTCCACTGACAGGGGGAGTTAATACTCTGATAACTGCAGTGCACAAAGACCTTCTCAAGCTGCCATGACAGTACTCCCAAATGCCACGATAGCTAAGGAGATATTTTTGCATTGATATTGGTCATGTTGACCTTAGGCATGGTTAACTATATGTTATAGTTTGGGTATATGTCGTGGGTTAGGGTTGTTCACATATGCTTAGAGTTAGGTTTCTTTTTAAATATTTTGGGGTTGCATCTTAGGTATTTTGGTTATATCTTGGAGTTTTTATGTAATATCTCATATATATTGATATATATTATGAAGAGATATATTCTAAAAAGATATCAACATGAGAGAGCATGAGTTAGGGCTTGATTTAGGGCTTGATTTATGCCTTAAACTTAGAGTTTATAGCTGATTATTAGGACTTTTGGGGGGGAATTTCTTTTTCAGAATTGGCCTTAAGGGATATATATTTGAGCTTTATATTTATTTGTAAGGGGTTCAGAATTTGGGGAATAAGAGGTATTAGTGAGCATATTGTTCCTTTGCTTCTTTTTCACATATTTTGTAGCCATCAGTTCAAGTTTGAGACAGATTATGATCAAGTGAGTGCATACATTCCTTGTCATTTTTTGTACTTTCTCATGTAACTACTTTGCAGATTTTGAAGATAATAGAGCTAGCCTCATCATTCATACTTTTTTTTGAGTTTTTCATTATTCCTTTCAAACTTTTTGCATTTAAGTGTATTGTGTCTTTCAACATAGATTAGTGAATTATTTCTTATTCATATTCTAAGTTGCAAAGAGTAAACCTTTTGCAGAAATTACATGTTTGTTGGCAGAATTGTTACCATTAGTGGTACAAACCCTAATAGTGGATTCTAGGTCATCCTATGTGTTGTGAAGTGAATGTTATTGCAGATCTTAGTAATGCATGTCTTGTAGGTGCTGGTTTATAATTCTGACAAATCTGAACCCAATTGGTGTATCACCCTTTTTAGCTAATTTATACATTTTTTAGTTATCCTTCTCCCTTTTCCCAAAACCATAGAAATCAGTATTAGGTGATATTCCAAATCAAATAGGAACCGAACTAGAATTCAGAGATTCGTTATCTCTCCCACAACGAGAATGTTTTCATATTTCAACAGGATAGCTACATTTATAATCAAGCTAAAGGCGCAATCCTGATTGACAAAATTTTTTGGCACGCCCGGTGGGACTCGAACTGCTACACAGTTCTAGCAAGATATTATTTCTTATTGTTTTTGTGGTGTGAACAAAAGTATTTCAACCTTTTGGAAGGTATTTTACCAACACCTGGCGACTCTATTTTGAAGATATTATTTCAGATTCAGTTACAGACTTATTTTAATGAGAAGCACTCGTACAAGATAAAATAATGAAGGATTCATTTATCAACAATTACAGCCTAGAAAAAGAGGTAACAGATCAGAAAGAGGAGATAGAGAATCTCAAGTTGTAGGAGAAAGATCCTTTCTCAGGGGGTCTGATTTCTCACAATTTGAAAATCATATCTTTAAGGATCAAGCTGCAATCTCGGAGGGTCATGAGGTAATTATTGAGGAGTTTAGTTTTTTTGAAGATTTAAGTGTTATTGATGATTCTGGATCAGAATTACCCAGTTTTGAAGAATCAGCAAAGGACCAGTTTGTTGTTGTAGTATCTAAAAGTGGTACTACTACCCCAGGATTGAAAACATATCAAAGGAAGGTAACTCAATCTAAAAAATCTATTGTACCACATGTAATTCAGCAGCAAATACCACCAGTACAAATGGCTAGAAACTTTCCATTTGTGGCTTTCAATGTTGGCAGCCCATTAGAAATTATTGTCCATCATGATATTCCACCAGCAACACTAAAAGGTTTGTCGTATTTCAATGGTGAGAATCATATTTCAGCAATAGAACATATTAAATATATTGCTACTCTATGTGGATTACATCAAGTTACTCATGATGATGTAGCATTAAAACTATTAGCGGCTTCACTCAAGGGTAAGTCATTAATCTGGTTTAGAAGTTTGTCAGTTAACTCTATTGCTACATGGGATGAGTTAGGGACTATTTTGATCAGTAAATTTGAGGATAGGTTAGATAATTTGTCTTTGGTTGAGAAGTTAACTACTATTACGAGGAGTGTTAATGAGCATATTTCTAATTTCAATTTTTGTTTCCAACGAACCTGGGACAGAGTTCCAAGATCTATTAAACCATCCAATGACTATGCATTTCTATTTTATTTGAAAGCTTTTAATAGTGATATTGCACTTATGATATAGTCTATGGAGGTAATACTTTACCTAATGCTTATGATGTTGTTAGAGCTGAGAATAGCTTGATACAAGTTGAAAAATTACCTCTAAGGCCTCCAATACCTTATTGTGTGAAAATACAACCAGTTGTACCAGTTGTTATATCACCTATTGTTGTTGTTCCTCTATTTCTAGCACTTAATATGCAGGTTGTAGTAGAACATGTTGCTTCAGCTCCTATTAGGGAGATAAAAGAGTGCACCCTGGAGATAAAAGACACAAATGATAGCATTTTGAAGACCTTGCAGAAATATGGCAATGAAATAAAAATTCTGAAGAGGCAACAAGGTCAATACAATAGGCCTCCACAAGCTTCTTATTAGAAGAATAGATCATCAAATCAAGCTTCTAGTTCGAATCAGCCAAGGCAAGCTCAAGGGCAGCAAAAGAATTATGGTCAAAGAGTTGGTCAAGCATATAATTATGCAACTCCTAGTACTTTCAAGGAGATGGTAGTGGTCCCTCAAAATAATTATGTACAAGAGACAGAATGGTGTAACACATGCAATAATGCTCATTTCTAGTTGGATTGTCCTCACGCACTCGAGGCTAGAAGGTAGGATGTTCTAAAGGGACAAGTGGTTAATAGCCAAACAGAGGTATAGTATAATCAAACACAAACACAAGGTAATCCCGATGTGTCCTTGGTGAATTTTAATGATGATGATGTTGTTTTAGCAATAAATTTTGATCCCAATCAAGTATGGAGACCTATAGCATCAGAAATTAGGTCAAAAATGAAGGCTGGAAATGATTAACAGCAAAATGATAAGGTACAATAGCCTACTATTATAGTATAGTAGAAAATAAAGTAGCATGTACAAGCTCAAAAAGGAGTAGAACAACCATTACAAGCAACAAATGAGCCTGCTATTTTAAAAAAACACCAAAAGGTTTGTGTTCAGAACTTCAATATCGTTAATCATTTGAAGAAGACAAATGTTCCCTTGTCCATGTGGGATGTTCTAGCTCTTCCAGGCCAAAAAGACATGTTACAAGAGGCATTACAAGCACTTACATTATCTGATGCAATTTTGTCTCAAAAAACCCCTAAGGTTTTCGTTGCTGCAAGTGCAAGTACATCCTAGCAATCATCTAAGTTGATCAAACCTCCTTCATTTTATGTCACTATCATTATAGGACAACACCTAGTTCACAATTGCATGATTGATTCTGGTGCTACTAGCTCGGTTATGCCAAAGAAAATTGTAGACCAGCTAGGCCTGAAGTATGAGCCACTTGAAAAAGGAGTATTTCAATTAGATGGGACAACAGTGGCAGCCGTGGGAGTTATAAAAAATCTAGATTTAACAATGCATGCTTGTCCTAGTTTTTTGGTACCTATGGACGTCTAGATTATTGATTTACCTCCTAACTTCTCTATATGTTTGTCACAAGAATTTACTACTAAGATAGGAGGTTATCTATCTGCAGACTGGACTCATATGCTTTTATGCACTAGGTATGGTACTAAGGTTACTATTCCCTCATAACCCATTGCAAAATTATGTGTTGAACAGTATGTTGCGAGTGCTGGAAACAAATCAGCAATTGTGTTATTTGATCAAGAAGAAATATCTGATGTTTTTGAAGCTCAAACACAAATAAGTAAATTTTCTGATGTGTTGTTAGATGATTGGGCAACTGAAAATGTAAGAATTTCATATGAACAAATTGAGGAGCCAAGTTTGGATAACTATGTTATCCATGAGGTTTTTGATTTTCTACCAGCTATGGTAAAAAGTGCAGATTTAGATCCTGAACAACAATCTAACGTTGTTTGGAAGCTATTTTTTGATGGTTCACACAGTAAAATAGGTGTAGGAGGAGGTTGTATGTTGGTTTCACCAGCAAATGAGAGGTATTACGCTTCTTTTAGATTCACTTTTAGTTGTACAAATAATGTTGTTGAATATGAAGCCCTCGTAAATGGATTGAAGTGGGGGCATTAAGAGAGGTATTAGTTGTTTGCAAGTTTATGGTGATTCAGAACTGATTATGAATCAAGTTAGGAATGTATATGCAACTAAGAATGGTTTATTAAAAATTTATAAGCATGTTGTATGAGATTTAATTGAAGGCTTTGAGGCTTTTAATTTGTAATCTATTCCTAGAAATCAGAACAAACATGTTGATAGGCTTGCTGCTATTTGTGTCCAGTATGATATTTCAACTGAGATCAGCAATAGTAAAGGGCTAAATTATATAAAAGTAATTATTAGACTTGTTGTCCCAAATAATGTTGATTGTTGGCAAGTTTTTGAATATGACCAACATATTGTTAATTTTTTTAGAGAAGAGGCTAATTTTGCACAGCCAAATCAGAAAAAATTGAAGGAGCAATATGAAGACCAGATCATCCAGTTAAGGACAAACAAGATTCCCAAAGGTCTTGTGACCTTAGAATCTATGTTTGGTACTAATGATTAATTTAAGAATGATAAATCCAGCTTGCAGATCAAAGAAGAACATTATGAAGAAGTATCAGTTGCAAAGGATAAAGTGTTGAAACTTAGAAATGTATGTACACCTTAAGAACGTCAAACCTTTGTTAACTTATGCAATTAATTTCATGATATTATTGTTTGGAGTTATTCAGATTTGAAAGGATTTGATCCTAGTATTTCCCATCGCACAATTGAATTAGAACTAGGAGCCAAACCAGTTAGGCAAAAACAGAGGCCAATAAATCCAAAACTAGAGCCTCTCATGATTAAAGAATTGAATAAACTGATTGAGAGCAATATCATTTTCCCAATCAAACATGCTTCATGGGTATCCAATCTAGTTCCTGTTAGGTAAAAGAATGGAGAAATCATATTGTGTGTTGATTTTTGTGACTTGAAAAAAGCTTCATTAAAGGATAGACATCATTTTCCTTCAATAGAGAAAATCTTGCAGATTGTTTCAGGTTTAGAATGGTTATCATTGCTTGATGGTTTCTCTGGTTACAACCAGATTTTAGTAAAAGAAGAGGACAGATTTAAAACAACATTTACTACCAAATGGGGAACTATGGCTTATTAGAAGATATCATTTGGCCTATCTAATGCAGGTACAACATTTCAGAAGACTATGGACAAAGCCTTCATAAATTTGATGTATAGGTTTGTACTTGTTTATTTGGATGATATTACTATTTTCTCAAAGAATGCATCAGATCACTTTCAGCATTTAAGAATTATCTTTGAGAGATGCAAATAATATGGTATTTCTTTAAATCCCAAGAAAAGTATATTTGTTGTCCATGAAGGTAAATTGTTGGGATTTATTGTTTCAAATGAGTGTATCACTATTGAACCCGAAAGAGTAAGTGTTATCCTTGCCTTACCACTTCCTCTTCACAAAAAGGCCCTTCAAAGTTTCTTGGGAAGAATCAATTTTGTAAGAAGGTTCATCCCAGACATTGTTGAATTACTAATGCCATTAACAACCATGCTCAAGAAAAATATTTCTTTCAGATGGACCAAAGAAGGCAAATATAGCTTTGAATTAATTAAGGAAGCATTAGCTACTGCCCCTACCTTGTTAAATCCTGATTTTTCAAAGGATTTCTTTTTATATGCATATGGGAATGTTGATAGCATTGTTTCCATGTTAATTCAAAAGAATGACATAGGTTTTGAACGGTCAATAGCCTTTTTCAGTCAAGGACTAAAGGACAATGAGCTGCATTATTTATTTTTTGAAAATCATGTACTTTTTGTGATTAGAAGTCTAAAGAAATTCAGACATATGCTTTCTAACAACAAAATTGAACTAGTGGTTGCACATCCTTCTGTTAAGGATTTTTTGCTAAATAAATATTTCAACACCAAAAGAGCTGGATGGATCACAAAGACAATGGAGTATGACATTGAAATTAAAGTTACCAAGTTGGTAAGAGGTAAGGGTTTAGGTGAACCGCTTGCTGGAAATAGAGATAACACTCCAAAAGATGATTCTAAAGTGATTTTGGCTTTAGAAGAGAATGAACAAATTGATGTCTTGGATTTGCAGAATGATTAGGTGAACGATATAGTTGTTTTCATGCAAACAAGACGATGTCCTGAAGGTTTGGAAAGATCAAACGAAGGTATTTTAGATTACAATCCATTCCATATTGTTTGCTAAATAATATACTATATAGGAGGGATTACAATGGTGTACTGCTGAGATGCATTAGTGGAGATCAAACTAAAAAGATTCTGGAAGAATTCCATGATGGACCAGAAGGTGGCCATTTTGTTGCAAGGACAACAGCATTGAAGATTATGAAGGCTGACTATTTTTTGCCAAACTTGTACAAGGATGCCTTCATATGGGTGAGGTGTTTGAAATGTGTTGTTTTTGCAACTAAACAGAGGTTAGCAGCTTTACCTCTTACTCTAGTTCAAGTTGAACAACCTTTTGTCAAGTGGGGACTAGATTTTATTGGCCCCATAAATCCATCATCAAGTTCAAGTCATTGATATATATTGATAGCAACAGATTATTTTACAAAGTGGACTGAAGTTGTTGCATTGAAACATGCAAATGAAAGTTCAGTTCTGAATTTTTATGAAGATCTGATTGTAAGGCTTGGAACACCTAAATCCATTGTTTTTGATAATGCCTTAGCCTTTTTCGGCACAAGAATTACTGATTGGGCAGTTAATAACAATGTGTACCTTAGTACCTTGCCTAATTATTACCCACAGGGTAATGGACAATCTGAATCAACAAATAAAAATTGGATTCACATCATCAAGAGGACTATTGAAGACCATCAGAAAGCTTGGAGAAGCAAGCTAAAACAAGCCTTATGGGACTGATAGGATCACCCCAAAGCGCTCAACAAGTAACTCACCTTACATGTTGGTTTATGGAAGGGAGGCAAGATTACCAATTTTAGTAGAGTTGTCAAGTTTGAGCCTAATCAAAGAATTAGTTTTGCTAGACTAGCAGCCTATGGAGGTAAGGCTTGCTGAGTTAATAGAGTTAGAAGAGATTAGAAAAGAATCTTTTTAGAAGTTGGAGGAACATCATGATCAAATGAAGAAGACATTTCATAGAAAATTTGTCGCAAGAGTCTTTGCAAAAGATGATTTAGTACTTAAATGGGATGAGATGAAAAGCAGACCTGGTAAGCATTCAAAATTTAATGTCATTTGGGATGTCCCATTTGTGAATATAGGATGCAATGCCCATAATACTTTTTAGCTCTCAAATATGGAAGGAGAAGAATTGTCAATCCCAGTTAATGGGATCCACCTCAAGCATTGCTTTTGAGGTTAGTTGGTTTGAATAAGTGTTGTGCACATAGTTTATTTCAGTTAGTGGCAGTTAGTACTTCTATTCTCATAGTGGTCAAATCAAGGAGATACACACCATGCATAATCAAGAACCCATTGGGATTCCCGGTTGTAAATGATGAATAACTCAATGATGTAATCATGGTGGGAAGAGAAGTTGTTTTTCAGATAGTTTGTTTTGCAGTGTTAAAGGTTAGAATAAACAAAGATAGAAAGATCAATCATATGATATATGCATGAACATCATACCCATCACATGAGAAATGGATAAATTCCACTATCTCATATCATAAGCATCATGCCCAAACATATATTATGCAACCAAGTTTGTTTTTCAAGCTCATTATGTCTTTGGTTTCTTTTAGTTCCTATTTCTAAACAGAAGGATTATCACATAAATTATGTTCATCACATGATACATGGATAAATTCTGTTGTATCACATCACAAGCATAAGTTTATACAGCAATGATGAAGTATAGATTATTGTTCAGTAATATTTTGTTTTTTGTAAGTGCTGGCTAGCACAAGTTTCAATTTTTAGTTTGCAGTTTGTTTAGTTATTAAAGGTTCACTTGTTCCTAAAAGTTGAAGACTATGTGCCCAATGGATAAGAAGAAGGAAATTGGTCTGATTTTGTTTAGTAGGGAAACACCCCTGGGAGGTCGCCAGAAAATGTTGCCATTTTAGTTTGCATACTAAATTGGTAAGTTGATATTACTTTTGCATTGAATTATGGATTGGATAGTTGTTGTCCTAAGTTGCAGAATTGTTTGAATTCAAAAAAGGAAGTACACATGCAGTATGACAATTATAAACATTAAAAGATTGCATAAAGGTGCGCCCCTTTAACATTACTATTCATCTTATGAAGATGAAATACATTGCAATGCATTCATATTATAATATTATTGTACTCTAAGTATTGATCATGCTCAAATGTTGCAAATTCATAAGTGAACATTACATTGTGCATTCAAACTGAATGTAATAAAAAAGTATTCCTTCAAGGTTACATCTTTCATATTGTGAACTTAGAGGACATATACAATTCTGAAAGTAAGAAAGGAGCATAAGAAGGTTTATGGGTCCATGCATTACCTTTAAGAGGTCTTCTGCATGTTGGAGTTGAACAATTGTATCATATGAATCTTCATGTCTTCTACCTTGTCTTTGTTTGTCATCTATCCTAAGTCTTGTTCTAGCTTTGTCCTGTATCATGGAGAGAGAAAATAGTTATATCCAAATTGGATCTAAGAAATGCATAGATACCTACAATAGCACACTACAATCAAACCTTTAGAACTGTACATCTAACAATAAATACAACAACAAAGTATGCATCTACATCAACAAAATAATAGTATCAAAGGGACATAACTCAATGAAACATTTTACTATTTATAGTTATCATTCTGCATTATTCAAGAGTTGCTATTTGAGAAAATAGAAATCTAAATTAAAGGGACTTAGATTTGATAACTGAGAAAACTTTTTCAGAACATCAACCTGGTAGGTTAGTAAATACAACCAATCAACCAACATTCATGCATGAATGTCATTTCACATGACATTCACACACAAACATTGATTGATTGATTGATTCTATCCACTACCCTAACACGTGGACTTGATGGTGTGTGCAAGCAAGTGAGACTTAAGTATAATCAAATGCAAAAAGAAACACGGTGCAAGAGTTCACTAGTTGCAGATGATAAAATAAAAATGCAGTGGGTGTCATGAGCCCGTGCTCAAACCTCACAGGATTAAAGATGCAAGAATACTAAGAGTTCATGAGTTCAGAAAGAAAAGAAGATACAATTCATACATTTCATAGAAGGTAATACAAAATGCAAGCATGTTGTTACAAGTCTTAAATGCAGTTTCACAAAACAAAATGCAGAATACAGTGACGTTGCTAAAAGGTGCTTATAAAATGAAAAGATGCCCTAAAGATGGGTGTTCCTTATTCAAATAGTTTGCACAGTCAAACCAAAACAAAATTCTAAATTAAAAAATGAGGTAACACTATACTTTATCATTGTACAAGCAAGGGGTGAATGAAATACTATGTAATACTATTTAAAATATGCATATGAAATCAATAAAGATATATCAAAAGAAGAGAATGAGAGTAATGTTGTTATGCAGTAGCATGCATATACAGAAGATCTAATTGCATTGTCATCATTATGGAGAGAATATTTGAAATTCTAAATACTATTGAGGAAATCAAGTAAACATTACAAGAATTCATCGTAAGTGCTTTTATGAATACTGTTATATTTAAATAAGAGAGAAGACAACAAAGCAGAAACATATATGTTTGCAATCAAATGGAAGAGGATATGCATATTGAACAAGAAAAGGTGTTACAAGATATGAATACATATGCATGAACTGAACAAAACAATGTTTTCTTAAAAAAAAGGAAAACTTGTGGCACTGTTAATGAGAAAGATTAAAAAACCAAACGATGTTGTTATGACATAGGTTCAAAGCCTTTTTTAAAGCAAGATTCAAGAAAAATGACAATGCTATTATACATATTTAAAAGATGAGTGCTCTATTCCAAGTGCATATTCAAGTAAGCAGTGGCATTATTTGATGTTGTATTCTACATTAGTAAATAAAAATTGCAAAGGTTATGCACATATGATAAGTCAAATGCATATTTAGTTATGATCAAGTGCCTACTCAAAGATAAAAAATCAACGAAAAGACAAAGCTATTTTACATGTTCAAGTAAATGGTATTATTTGTTTTTATTGTTGTCAAGTATAGACTCAATGGAGTTCTAATGCACTATTTTGTACAGAAGATGAAGGATAAAACAACAGTATTGTTTTACATTTTAAACATGACCATATTATGCATATTCATCAATATAAAATATTACTTTTAATGCTGACATTCAAGTTTGAAGAGAATGATGAAATTCAATGTAAAAATCAATGTATATGGCAGAGTTGTGCAATTGAAAAGGAAAGTATGCATAATCAATAGTTGAGCCTCTATTTCATCATGTTTCTCATGGGAGTCACGAGCCCATGCTCGAACCCCATGAGTAACGTTGTCATTGGATGACACGGTCTTTACAAAGATACAAACAGTGCACAATTCTTCCAGACACTACGGCTTCCATATATTACAATGAAAAATAGACATGGTGGATACAACTTTGTATTCAAACATGTTGACAAAGAAGACAACATACAAATTGCAAACATCTAGTAGAGAAAAGAAGCTTGAGTTCAGTTCTATATTACAACAGACAGTGGGCGAAAAATGTCAGTGATAAAAACATAATTATCAGCATTCACGGGTTCACTTCCAGACATAATGCAAGTTAAAGCTATGTGGGTATGCAACGAGAATGTTTTTTATTAAGACAGATAGCTTTTATCATCTTTCTAGCAAGAAGACATGGAAAAATCATCTACAACATAGTGATGAAGTCAACAGAAGTAATATCAATAAAACCCAGATGCATGTATCACGAAAAAATGGATACCCAAATCAACTAAAATTCAAAATTATCTACGGCATGCATGGTGGAGACAATAAATAGCAGCTGGAGTAGACTAAGGTATTACAAAGGCTATGGAATACAATAATATATGCTACAACATGTTCAAACAAAGGAAGAAATCAGAGAATAAACTTATCTTTAAGTTACAATTCGAGTTGCATGGGACTGAGTTCTATTAGCTCAAAGATCCACGATGGAGTCCGAGTGCATGCAAAATGCCATATATTATGGCATGTAAACAATAAGTTGCAGACCAAGTTCAACTACAAATGGAGGTCAAGTTCAACCAAGGAAGCGTCTTCAAACTGGAGATACAGATAAAGCGCCATATTATATGGCATGCAAAGATCAAGAGGAGAACCCACAGTGTAAGGAGGAGCCCGAGCTCTCTATTTTCAAATTATAAAGACTCCAGTGACAATGACAATAAAGAGCCCGAGCTCTTGTTAACTGTTACCTATTTTAGCATCATGATAAAATTGGTAAATTTTAGACTGCATTGGTGAAAGGTACTTCTGATGCATTTAAAAAATTGAAACATTCGTGATTAATTACTGCATGCTGAATGAAAAGTACAGAAAAGAGAAATATTTCTTTAAAGTGCAAATGCATCAT
>MU224406.1:2643163-2653267 GCA_018584345.1 Thuja plicata | reverse complement strand
GGTTACCCTTCACTCTAAGTACATTCCTTTTTCATTTCAAAACCTTGATACATGTAATTGCAGGTCTGTGTTTTGTGTTCTAGTTTTTGCATTAATTTGGTGAAGCATTGTTTCCCTACTTATTGCAGGATATTTCAGATCCTAACATAGAAATATTTTTGCAGTTACTTGATTGTCTGGGCATTGAGAATAATAGTTAACTCTTGAAATCTGTGCTGCATTGATTCATGTTATAGGTCAGATTTGGTGTATCATCTCTATATTTTTAGGATCCATTAGGTCATCTCTTTTCCCTTTTCCCTATATACAACCTTTTTGTGCAAGTGATATTCCAAACCTAAGAGGAACCGGCCTAGAATCCGGAGATTCGTTCTCAACTCCCATCAGCGAGAACGTTTCCATGTTTCAACAGGATAGCTAGATACCACATCAAGCTATTGGCGCAATCCTGATTGACAACATTAACAATAACAATAGCATTGATGAAACTCCAGCGAAGAGCCCGAGTTCTCAATTTTTATAACTAGTTCCAGTTCGAGCACGAAGATGCATGCTCGAAAATGAATGCACATCCATAGCCATAGATGCCAAAGAAGGATGTAAAACCACAGTTTGCAACCAATGGTGAGCTCTAGATTACATGGCGGAAGAAGCAGAGAAACCCTAACATTTTTTCCCAATGCAAAATGCAAATGAGATACAAAGCAATGCATATGCTAAATTTTTACAAACTTTTGAGTCCACTAATAGGGGGACTTAATACTCTGATAACTGCAGTGCACGAAGAACTTCTCAAGCTTCCACAACAGTAATCCCAAATGCCACAATAGCTAAGGAGATATTTTTGCATTGATATTGGTCATGTCAACCTTAGGCATGGTTAACTATATGTTATAGTTTGGGTATATGCCGCGGGTTCAGGTTTGTCACATATGCTTAGAGTTAGGTTTTCTAAAAAATATTTTGGGGTTACATCTTAGGTATTTTGCTTATATCTTGGATTTTTTATGTAATATCTCATATGTATTTATATATATTGTGAAGAGATATATTCTAAAAAGATATCAACATGAGAGAGCATGAGTTAGGGCTAGATTTAGGGCATGATTTATGCCTTAAACTTAGAGTGTATAGTTGATTATTAGGACTTTTTGGGGGGAATTTCATTTTCAAAATTGGCCTTAAGGGCTATATATTTGAGCTTTATATTCATTTGTAAGGGGTTCAAAATTTGGGGAATAAGAGGTATTAGTGAGCATATTGTTCATTTCTTTCTATTTCACATATTTTGCAGCCATCAGTTCGGGTTTGAGACAAATTATGATCAAGTGAGTGCATACATTCCTTGTCATTTTTTGTACTTTCTCATGTAACTACTTTGCTAATTTTGAATATAATAGAGTTGGCCCCATCATTCATACATTTTTCTGATTTTTGCATTATTCCCTGCAACCTTTCTGCATTTAAGTGTATTGTGTCTTTCAGCATTGATTAGTGAATTATTTCGTATTCCTATTCTAAGTTGTAAAGAGTAAACCTTTTGCAGAAATTACATGTTTGTTGGCAAAATTGTTAGCATTAGTGGCACAAACCCTAATAGTGGATTCTAGGTCATCCTATGTGGTGTGAAGTGAATGTTATTGCAGATCTTAGTAATGCATGTCTTGAAGGTACTGGTTTATAAAATTGACGAATGTGAACCCATTTGGTGTATCACCATTTTTAGCTAATTTATGCATTTTTAGTTATCCTTCTCCCTTTTCCCAAAACCATAGAAATTAGTATTAGGTGATATTCCAAATCAAATAGGAACCGGCCTAGAATCCAGAGATTTGTTCTCTCTCCCACAATGAGAACGTTTCCATATTTGAATAGGATAGCTAGATTTCTAATCAAGCTAAAGGCACAATCATGATTTACAACAGAAATAAAGTATATTTAGTTTGTTAACTTTAATTTTCTTTAATACTAGTTATGATGCAACCAAGACAAAATTTTGAATTAGAGGAGCAAAGAAGACAATATCAAAGAGAGTATTATAGACGACAAAGAAAATAAATGGTCGATGCTCGAATAGAAGAACAAAGATGAAGACCCAATGAAGCTAATAGACAATTATATGCAAGAACAAGGGAAAATGTAATCATAGAATTGGAAATTAAAAATAGAGATGAAACAAATGTGCACAAAAATTCTCGTCAAAGAACATTTGAACAAACCTCTCATTCTCAAATACAAGAAAGGCAAGAGGTTGATCCACAATTAAGTAAAAGACACAGTCGTCCATTTAATGGAAATATTGACTTGAATCTTGTAAATGAAAATTCAAGATCAATAGACCATGTACTAGAAACACCACATCATGGGAATCAATTACAGATGAATGTAGGTATTCAAGGTAGTGTGGAGAACATGTCAAACCTAAATGGACTTCAAAAGATTTCAAATACAATTTAGACATCAATTAGATAGATTTAGAACACCAAACATGTGTTATATTTGTCAAAAATCTTATCTTAGAATGAAAGTAGCAGAATCTTTGAAGGTCATGTATGCAACACATGTCGACAAGAGAGAGGAATTCATAGATTTTCATATTTAAATAATATAGACCCTCGACCATAATCAGAGGAGGTTTCAAAATTGACTCAGGTAGAGGAAATGTTGATTACACGTGTTAGTCCAATACTCCATGTTACACGTACAACAAGTGGTTAATATAAATATAAAGGACACACCATAAGTTTTCCCCAAAATGTAGAGAAAGTTTCAAAAACAAATCCACATATATTAGAGCATTTGCCAATTATTATTGTTAGAAGAAGGGATCAATGTGGCATAAACTACAATTTTACAATTAATAGGGATTGTTTCTATAAAGTGCTCAAACACAAAATAGAGCATGACAAATTTTACTCAGATGTTAGAATTCATGAAAATGCTCTCAATGAGATGCGAAGAAATTTTTGACAGATTGAAGAGAGTGCAGATGAAATTTGATTCAAATGCAAATGAAATCACATTTGTGGGTCTAGTTATGGAGACTAATGAAGATAATACAATTGAGCACATTACATCAATGGCTTCAAGGCCACCTAATGCCCAAAGAGAAATGAAATTAATTCATGCATGGGTTAATAACCCTAATACAAATCCAACAATAGTGATTTTTTGGCTAGGTGTTGATGCATCTCCTATCAATGACTATGTAATGTAAGGATTACTTGACATGACATTCCTAACAATTTTCTTAATGGTATATGTGATTGGTTAGAATGATAAACAAGGCGTGTAGATCTTCATGAATTTGTGAAACTCTGTTGCAGTATAGGGATCATTGGTTTGGTCAACATTCACGATTCAAATATTTTATGATGAACATGATAATGAGACACTATGCACAAATTTCATCTGCAGTGTTTGAAAAAATAAATTTCCAAGACATTCCCATCGCTACCAATGAGTTATGTCAACATATGGAAGAGATTTCACAGTCTCATTTGGTTGATACGATTTGGAACAAAATTGAGACGAACAAAGTCATATTGGGATAAATATCATGCAAAAGTGACAGACTTGTTTCACCAAATTGGCTCTCCAACAATATTTATAACATTAAGTGCAGTAAGTATTAATTGGCCCAATTTGCATGCCCTAACGCACAGAACATCCTAAACCACTTCATGGGAAGATTTGAATTGGAAAAAATAAAATGTTATCAACTATCCTAATATAGTTGCACATTACATGCATTGAAGACATACAATATTTATAAAAGAATTTCTAAAAATGGAGTGAATGTCAAAGATTATTGGTGTAGGTATGAGTGAAAACATAGGGGGTTCACCACATGTGCATGATTTTTTATGGATCAATGAAGTACCCAATATGAACAATATTGATTGGTCAAATGAAGAGGAATGAAAAATTTCTGAAAAATGTTTCCATTGTATTATTCATGCATGGAATCCTAGAGAAGAACAACATCTGAGAAATATATAGGTAAATTCATAAATATTTGAGCTTAAATATATAATAATATATAAAATAAATTTTTTTTATAGCTAATGATATAGTTGATATATCAATCTTTCTATTTTCAATTGTAGGCATTCTAAAATTTTGGTCAACATCCATTTCTCAAAAATACAACATAACTTGTAGAGATGGATATTGACCATGACTATGAAGAACTACTAAACAGTGTAGAATGATACACAGTTTGTAGAGTGTGCATGCCTATGGAAAAACCAAAGAAGGATGGTTTGTAGGTAATTATTTTACCAAGTAATATTTGTATGTCAACATTAGATATCTACTTAGAAAAGAAATGATGTGCCTTGTTGAAATTTATTATAGGTATAATGAAAAGAATATGTATAATGAAAATAAATGATGTGTACACCTTGTTGATATTTATTATAGGTATAATTCTCCTTGGCCATTGAATTTGAGAGGATCCAAATTATATCAAGACATGGAAACAGGTGAAAAAAAATTTGAACTGGCAAGAAATGATGATAGAGTGAATTCACATAATCATCACATACTACAATTATGGAGTGAAAATGTAGATTGACAGTCTATCCTTTTCAAACATGTAGTAATAAAATACATTGCAAAATATGCATCAAAATTTGAGAAAATCTCAGAAACATACCACCATATGTTGATGCATATTTCAAACATGGAAAACCCTTATGATTTAGTTGCACGAGCATATAAAAGGCTTCTAATAGGGACTGCCATAGAAAGAGACACTGGAGCTGAAGAAACATGTCACATGTTAGAACTTCTGCTGATGGAGACCAGTAGAAGATTTGTCAATCTAAATATCTCACGTGAAGTGTTTAAACGTGTAACTGTATATAATGAGGAGAATAATGATTAATAGACAAAAATTTTCATTGATGGGTATAAAACAAGGCCTTTTTGTATAGAAGGCGTCACATTAATTGATGTAGCTAAATAATGGATATATAATCTTAAAAGAAGAGACAACAAATGCGAGATAAGGAAAATAGAAGCTATTTTAAAAAAAATTCCAAGGTTTGTATCCATTCCTCCACGTAGGTCAAAAAAATGGATTGATTTTTGTTTATCAATGTTATTACTATACAAACCATTATGTCACAAAAAAGGATTGTATCGTCTTAAAATGGAAGCACTTCCATTTTGGTAGGTTTAGCACCCTTGTTTAGCAGAATTTCATATTAGATTTGCATTTAGGACGCACATACACTTGATTCTACATTTCTAGGTAAAATTAGGGTTAGGATCCTCCTTAATCTCCCTTTCTATGACTCCCATCTTTTTGGGTAGAACCTATGTATTGGCTCTCCTAAATCTTCATCACACTTACTCTTTGGCCTCTATGCCTCTATCCAACATCCCGGTGTGTTTTCTTACCTCCTTGGGTCCCTGATTGACCTATGAATCCTGCAGATTTCCCAAGGTGACCAGCTTGAAACCTCAGTTCAGGGTTTAGGTCAACCCTAACCTAGGTCAAGGTCGAGGTCGACCTTGACCTCTTTCAGGTGATGGTCCCCGCTTACAAATCTAGAGTCTATCGGAGTTCTAAAACTTAAAATTGGTCCCCAGGTCCAGATGCGGAAGTGTTTTCCCCGATATTTGGATTAATACATCCTCTCCTTGGTTGGTGATTGTAATTGGACCATAATTCAAGGTGAAATTTGAATTTGGGTCCCTTGCATTGCCCTAGGAGGTCTATATTGAGATCTCTATATAAACACTCTCTTTCGCCTTCATTTGGACATATGACATGAAAAAGAATCATAAGATGATATGATGCAATTATGATTATGGCATGATGATGAGGCAAGAAAGCAAGAGGATGATATAGAAGGACAAGACATGATGATGCATTAAGACATTTAAGAACTTTTGTGGACAAGCCATTGTGGATCTTCTTTGGAGCAAGAGAGACATCTTCCTTCTTTCCTTCTTCTTAGATCCACCATTTTCAACCTTCAAGCATTCAAAAGATATTATCATGGGGTAACAATTACAGATTGTGAGTTTGGTAGGAACACTTTAGCCTTGGGGGCTTGGTATGCTTTCTTTATCACATTCAAATCTATGCATTGCTTTCTCGTTTTCAATTCATGTTAGGGTTTTTAATCTAGAGGATTAGATCTTGACATTACACATTCAAAGCTCTTTCCAAGAGCAACACACACACATACATTCTATCATATTCATCTATTTGTGGAGATGGAGATTACCAGAATAGGGGTTTGACTAAGGCAAACCCCTATATAGCTACCCCAAAACCCCTCTTTTTCAGATATTTGCAGGTGTTGTTTCGGGAGTTACAGGTTCGGGAACAGTGGAACAAAGTGCAGATCCGGATACCCTTTTCAGCAAACTTCCAGGATCCGAAAACAGGATTTCAATCTGAGACTTTTTACGTCGATTCTACCCTAGGATGCACTCAAAAATTTTGGCCAATGGTGACATTGACTTGAGGGTGCAAATCAGAACTGTGTCAGAACGGAAAAATATTTCTGGGTTTTGTTTGTGTCTGCATTTCCATTCTAGATACGGTCTCAGATTTTCCAGAAACTTGACACATGCTTCAAAAAATGGCATTTTCAAATCTGCTATGATGTGAGGGAGGTACTTTATTCTATTAATCTTTGCTTTCAATTTCAAGACTATATCCATTATCAATATACAAAACAAAAATTAAATGTAAAGGGTTAAATTATGGCATTGGTCTCTTTTATATATGAATATCTATTGTGCAAACTCTATCTAGGAGATCATCTGCATTTTCTTCTTTACAGGGATATTGGTTAGGATAATGACTCCATAATCTAGAAGGTCTTAGAATAATGTCACCATTCACATATGACCGTTAAGAAAAAATGAAAAATGACAAACAACTTTCTAGGTGAAAGACTGGAGAAAATAAACTCAAGTGTTTAGAAGATAAATGATGTATTATATTTTTGTTCAAATTTTCTTCAATGACTATATTTTAGAAGTTACATGTATTATTAGTTGATGTAATACATTATGTTTGAATTTGCTTAAATGTTTATATTCAATGTCTATTAAGTATTATTTTAATATATTTTGTTCAAATTTAATTCAATGACTATTATGTGTTATATAATCTATTATGTTCAAATTTGCTTCAATGACTCTTAAATGTTTTAATTATTTGTTTCATGAATAATTTTTATTACCAAATGTTATTATTTTCTAATTTTACTTTTTCATTTTTTAGTTCTATACTCATAACTTATATATACTAACATTAATTTTAACATTTTTATGCTCGAAAAATAATTGAAAATATTGATCTTTCAGAAAATGAATCAGAAATTGTTGTTGCAAGACTAGATCTCTCTATCAACTCAAATGGTTTTTTTTTTAAAATACATATATTGATAAATGTGCAAGATCTATTTCAAAGTGCTACAACGAAAACTTAAAGATGTTGAAAACATAGCCTTATCCATTGATTATGTTGAAGAACTTGAAATATTAAAAATGAAAGATGTTGCAAAGGTGTATCGTCTTAAAATGGAAGCACTTCCATGTTAAGAACATTTAGCCCTTCTTAGGGGATGTTTTTGACCTCCATCATATCATCCTCCCATTTCTACATCATTCCCTACTTATGTCCCAGATTAGGACCCTGATTGGACCTCTCCGGGCACCTTCTACCCCACCTGACATGTTTTTCAGGGGTTCTGACCCACTGGGTCAAGGTCGACCTCGACCTTGACCTAGGTCAGGGTCAACCTCGACCCTGACCAAGGTCCCCCTTTTGAATCTGGAAGCTTGTTGGCTGCCGGAGGTCATCCAAAATTTATTTTTTCCCGCTTCCGAGTCGGTTGTTTCGGGTTCCAAAGTGTTGATTCCTAAATTATATTTAATATAGGTCCTCTACTAGGGGCATGGTTCTAATTGGAATTTAATTATCCTATTTCGGCCTCTTTAGAAGATTGTGCCCTAGTTTCACATAAAATGGAGCATTTCTCTCTCATTTTCTCTAAGTCTTCTAAGTGCAAAAAGCTCTAACCAAGATTTTGTCAAGAAGCAAAAGGTTCAAGCATCCATTGTTCTACATATTTCCAAGCTTTCAAGGTGTTCAAGTCTTCCTCTCAAGTATTCAAGTTATCCATTGAAGATCAAGGATTTAAGCTTTCAAGCCTTTGAAGGGATTAGGTTCAAACATTCAAGATTCATCATTCAAACCCTAGATCTAGCCATCATGATGGTGTGATCTTCCTTCAAGATCCATTGTGCATCCTCAAGATTCTTTCATCATCTCTTCAAAGTGGATTTCAAGCGTAAAATCATGGAGGTTTATGGTTTCTAAAGCCCATTCTTTCATACTTACATATTTTCTTACATTCGAATTACAATTGCATATATATTGAATATCATAGCTTCGTTGTTAGATTCAATTCTACTACTTGCTATCATTCTATACTTTATTGATTTCAAGGTTAATTCCTAAATCGGGGTTTGACCAAGGCAAACCCCTCCCCCCCAAAAAACAATCCTCTTTTTCTTGTAGGTACAGATTTGGGACTGTAGATTTGGACACAGATCTGGATACCCTTTTCGGCTTTCTGTCGGCCTCCGTGAAGAGATTCTTTGTCGGACCTGTGCAAGTCAAGGTCAACATTATTGGGTTAGGGTTGACATTTGTGGGTCAAGGTTGACCTTTTTCATAAGACGACATTGGAACGGAAAAATATTTTTGGGTTTTGTTCGTCTCTGCGTTCTGGTTCTGGATCATACTTCAGTTTTTCCAGAAATAGTCTACAGACCTCAGAAAATAGCATTCTTTGATCTGCAATTCTTTAAGGTTAGTACATTTCTCCTATTTATTCAATTACTGTCATATATCATATCTATATATTCAAATAACAGAATTTAAGATCTCCCTCTTTGTTCTCTCTTCCGAATAGTTGATTCATTTGTACATTAGCCCTTATTTTGGGTTGATCAACTTGGATCTTCCATTTGTGCATTTGGGAATAGAAGAAGAGTATCTTATCTTCCCCCTAATCACAATTACAATATACAATCAATCAAACTCAATTAAGTGTAAAGTAGGGTTAAGGAACTCAACACACTCTAAGCAAATCAAACAATAATTAACAAATATTCTCCTTACCCCTTTCAACCACTTTACATTTTGGTGAACCCGCGATAGACAACTCCTTCTCTTTGGTGTTAGATTTACATCTTAGATTAGAATTTGTATTTACAAATACAAAAAAAAAAAAAAAAAATTTAAGTACTCATAAAATACAAAAATAATTCTTGCGTTTTCATTATGAAGTTCTTTTGGTGTATGGCTATTTTTCTCATTATGCTTCTTTTAGCATCTCTTTATAGTACCTATGATGTCTATGAGAGTATCATCCATTTTATCATGTTTGTTAATCTTCATGTTTCACTTTCTTATGCCATTATGAGATTGACCAATATTAGTCTCCCTAATTTCAAAAGTTTAATTAAGGATTTGTGCAGTGGACTTATTGCTCTTTTAGATTATGTGAAGAATTTGGTGGATGATACCCCATTTCCTAATCTTCCTAATCCTAATCTTAACCTTCCTAATCCAATTATTCCTAAAAATCCCACTCCTATTCTTCCATCTTCCATCCCTAGTTCTTCTCATACTTTTGTTAAGGCTCAAACTATGGTACAAGATGAGGATGTGCAAGAATTTCTAGATTTACCTTCTCCTTCTTATCCTATCCATGGTGATAATAAAGGAAAATCCAAAGAAACTTCTCCTAAAACTATTGTTCCACCTTACACAACATTTTTTCATGAGCATCATAATCCATCATCTCCCATAGAAGCTTTGCAAGATAGGTATACTACTGGATACACTATGGTTGATAAGTAAGGTTATAACGGTTCAGGGCTTGGTGTTAATGAACATGGCATTAAAAACCCGATTCATATGTCTCCTAAATAAAATATGCATGGTATAGGCTTCCCGCCTTCTCAATTTGAGGTAGCTGATCTTAACTATCGTCCTCCTCTTCATATTCTTCTTCCAACACCTACCTTAGACCACCCTGATACTCCTCAAGATGTGGC
>MU224406.1:2616161-2640928 GCA_018584345.1 Thuja plicata | reverse complement strand
TTCAAGTCTTCCTCTCAAACATTCAAGTTCTCCATTGAAGATCAAAGATTCAAGCTTTCAAGCCTTTGAAGGGATTAGGTTCAAACATTCAAGATTCATCATTCAAACCCTAGATCTAGCCATCATGATGGTGTGATCTTCCTTCAAGATTCGTTGTGCATCCTCAAGATTCTTTCATCATCTCTTCAAAGTGGATTTCAAGCATACAATCATGGAGGTTTATGGTTTCTAAAGCCCATGTTTTCATACTTACATATTTTCTTACATTCGAATTACAATTGCATATCTATTGAATATCATAGCTTCATTGTTAGATTCAATTCTACTACTTGCTAGCATTCTATACTTTATTGATTTCAAGGTTAGTTCCTAAATCAGGGTTTGACCAAGGCAAACCCCTCCCCCCCAACAAACAATCCTCTTTTTCTTGCAGGTATAGGTTCGGGACTATAGATTTGGACACAACTCTGGATACCCTTTTCAGCTTTCTTTCGGGCTTCGCGAACAGATTCTCTGTCAAACATGTGCAGGTCAAGGTCGACATTATTGGGTCAGGGTTGACATTTGTGGGTCAAAGTCGACCTTTTTCATAAGACGACATCAGAATGGAAAAATATTTCTGGGTTTTGTTCATCTCTGTGTTCCGGTTTCGGATCATACTTCGGTTTTTCCAGAAATAGTCTACAGACCTAAAAAAAATAGCATTCTTTGATCTGCAATTCTTTAAGGTTAGTACATTTCTCCTATTTCTTCAATTACTGTCATATATCATATCTATATATTCAAATAACAGAATTTAAGATCTCCCTCTTTGTTCTCTCTTTCGAATAGTTGATTCATTTGTGCATTAGCCCTTCTTTTGGGTTGATCAACTTGGATCTTCCATTTGTGCATTTGGGAATAGAAGAGGAGTATCTTATCTTCCCCCTAATCACAATTACAATATACAATCAATCAAATTCAATTAAATGTAAAGTAGGGTTAAGGAACTCAACACACTCTAAGCAAATCAAACAACAATTAACAAATATTCTCCTTACCCCTTTCAACCACTTTACAGAAGGTTAAGGAGACATATACAAAAGTAGCTGCATTTCTAGATTTTATGGAAGAAATCTATTGTTATGACTGTGAAAATAAAGACCATCATACCATTCTCATTAGTGAAGAATTTGTAATGTATTTACACAATTACAATGAAGTGTTATTTATATAGTTTTCAGGTTGTTCTTTCAAAACTTCTTAATATGTCTTATATGTATCGTTTATAAACTTTTATATTTTGATGTAGTTTAGGTGGCTTCATCTCCAAACCTTTGTTATGATTTTTTATTAAATTTGTAATGGATTGGGGCCCTTCCCCACATAATTGAATTAAAAACATATATTTTGTTAATATGAATTATTATATATGTGGTTTTCTAAATGAGGCATTAAATTATTGTTTTAAAAAGTGGACATGTTGCATTATATATATTTTTGAAGTGAATTAATGGAAAATATATAAAATTATTATATCTATGGAAAATATATATATAATATATTTTTTAAAATATTTATTTTCAACACATTTTTATCCACTAGTAAATTCAAAATTTGATATTGTAATAATGTCAATGTTCACAAATGTAATAGTGCAAACAAATAAGACTTCTATTTCTAATACTTTTAGTTTTTATAACATATATTATGTTATAATGTTTTTCTAAAACATGAGGTCCATTAAACATATTTCAAAGTGTATGCACAAAATATAATAAAGTACTAAATGTGTGGCAAATACTATTTGGAAAATGTTTACAAATATTTTTACATGTTATACAATGCTAGATTGAACTGCCAATCAATTTGAAAATTATTTTTGTAATAATGTTTCAATAGCATTTAAACATATATATAAGGTTTGATTTATATCTTCTTTCATTATGAAAATTTTCATAATCCAAACCCTAAGATTTATAATTATCATAATTGCAATTGTAACCATTTTCCTAACTTTAACATCCCCCACTATAATTCTAATCGTAGTCCTAGCGTTAAGACTAATACTTACCCTAACCCTCACCAAAACTCTTGTTCAACCTTAGAATTGTCACCCTAAATCAGGCATTAAGGCTTCATGGCAATTCTATCTGACAATGGAAACTTCCTCTAGCTGTGGGTGAACTATGAATGAAGAAGAGTCTCTGGATTCTAGGTCGGCTCCTATTTGGTATGGAATATCACCTCCTGATGGAAAACTGAATTGGGAAAAGGGAGAAAGATTTAAAACTGAAATTGCATAAATAAAAATCGAAAAGGTGATACACCAAATAAATTCAGATCTCTTAAAGCTTCAAACTGACACTCACTTAACACACCTTAGTGATCTCTTCACTATCATTCATTGTCCAATACATAGGCTCATTAGAAGGCCACAACTAGGGTTTAACCACAAGTAGTAATCTTACTATTAACAACATGCAAATTCTGCAAAAGGCTTATTTTCTGGAATCTAGAATAGGGAATGATACAATCCACTAATCCATATTACAGATGAATTACACTTGAATGCAAAAAAATTGAAAAGGATTTGAACAAATGATCACAAAGTGTATGAAAAGTGGGGCAACTATATTCTTCTCAAAATCTGTATGCAGTTACATGTATGAATTTTAGAATAATGGCAAGAAATACATGCATCCTCTTGCACAAAATTGAAATCACAAGCATGAACTCACACTGGATACAAAAGTATAAACAGACAGTTATAGGAAATAGAAATTCACTAATGCTCCTCTCTCCACAATCTTGACCCCCTAAACATGAAGCCCAATCCTTCACTAAATAGCCAACATGGCTTATTCAAAAAAAAATATTCCCTGCAAAAACCCTCCATGATAAAGATCCCCTAAACTATAGGGCCAAATTAACACCCTAAATCAAAACCCTAAGTTTTGCACCCCTAAGTTGATAGATAAGAATATATCTTATTATAAACTTTATCAACTTTTAGCTATTCGAATACATGACATTTGAACCCCAAATGCATTACAACCTTATTTGAAAACCCGAAAACCTAACCTCAAAGGGATGAAACCCTTATCCAATCGGCATCATAATTAATCCTAACTCTGCCGACACCATACCACTGTAGTTGATGCACCTGCAGTTTGTTTGGTCACCATGGTTTGTTAGTCGACTTGACCATCTCAGTTTGAAGGGACAGTTTTGAGACTTTGTGGCACTAAAGGTACCATCGTGGCAATATGGAGGGAATGTCGATGCAATGGGAACTGCAACTGCATTTACTCCATCTGACAGTGGATTTCAAATGTGAGTAAAACACAATGCATTTTCATCGATTTCATTTGTGAGTTAGGGTTTTTGCTTTGTGATGCCGCCATGTTGAATCTGGAAACCATGATCTCTGTAATGTATCCGCCTCTGTTCTGTGGAGAAACTCTAGTTTCATGAACTTTAGGAGGAAGAAAAAAGGTAGTTTTGTGTTCACCGTAACACATAACATCTTTCTGTTGTATTTCCTTCAATAAAGGCTGCGGCTTTTGGTCTTCTTTTGCATGAGCTTGGGCCTCACAGTGAGTTGACTCTAGTCTTGATAAATGTTGGAACACTCGGTAATGGAGTGTCTTTAAGCCTAATACAAATGGCGCTGCAGATTTACTTGTAACTTGGGTTTTGAAGTTTTAGCTTGACCACTATCGCGGGCTTTGAATGAATGAAGCCATGATTGTTTGAGTTACCCATGAAGATCGGCCCCCACTGTTGCATATGGATGAAACTTTGAAGTAGAACACCTCTCACCTGCGGCCACCACTGCAAGTTTGGAATGATTTTGAACTGTGCCTGAGGTGTCGAGCCCATAAAACTTGGTTTTGAACTGGGGATACCTCAGTCATAGTTTCAGACTCATCCCCAGTTCGTAGTGCAACATGGACCAACACCACTGCAAGTCTGGGAGTGATCTTGAACTGTGGGAGAGGTGTTTGAGTTACCAATGAATGTGGTCTTGAACTGGGGATATCTCTTCCACAGTTTCAGACTCATCCCGAGTTCGTAGTGTACCATGAGACTGGAAGAAATACCGTGGCCTCTGTTGTTTGTCTTTTTCCTATTGAGGTTTGTCTTGAAAGTGTCGAGACTTATCTTTGGCTTCCTCCTTTAGACACGCGGGCAGCAGACCAAGCTATGACTAAATCATCTCGACCACCATGTGGGTTCTCTTCAGTAAAAACGTAGCTTATGACTGAAAGATGTGGGAGCAACATTCGGTTTTAAGATATGACATCTTTCAGTCATAAGCTTCATGGTTTTTCTGCAAGCTGATTAAAACCATGACTGAAAGTAAAATGACAAGGCAAAAAGCCATATTGCATACACAGATAAGTTCATTTTCTCTATCGTCTGTTTGTACTTTTTTTGGTGTCTTGGGTATATTTGTATCTTTGTTTCTCTGATTTTTCCTCCCCTTTACTGTCAACATATGCAGATTCAAATAACAGGAAACCATTTTAGTGATTTAAATAGAAAGTTGTTGTCCCTTTGGCTTGATTTATCAGTCCTTATACTCAAATACATCTTGGGGCTTTTCAACAGATAAGTAATCATCGTTATTTTGCTTACTGCTTTTTGAATTGCAACACAAAAATAGTGATGCACTGTTGTAGTCAATAATCACTGCTAATATTAGGCTCTACTAGATGTTGACTGTTGTCAAATACATTTAAATGGCTTTCGAACTGGTTTTTTGTTTACTGTCGAGCCCATCACTGTAGCACTACTTAATGCTGAACTTTGCTGTTATACCCACATGCTTTTAAAGATGCATCTATTGTTGACCTTTTTTTGTTTTTTGCTTGTCTGGATTTTGCAGTAAAACATGAGCTTCATGAATGTTAAATGTTTTTAAAAGACATTTCTCTTGTTGTCATTGAATACAAAATTGTAATAAGCATAAAAAAGATGCTTCCCTGTTTGAGCTGAACATTCACTGTATGAAACAACCCTGCACTGTTATCATGAATGACCATCTTTTCTTAAAACAGCAGTATGAAATGTATTTCTGCATAAAGACACTTTCTTTTGAAACTTTGCTTGAAGGTATGAAACTGCATTTTTCAGAACCATTAAACATGACATCATCTGATGAACCTTCTAGATATTCTATGATATTTTGTTCATTGATGCTTGTCTTTTGTATGTGTAAACCCATGCTGTTTTGAGATTGTTTTAATCTTTGTCCTTTACTTGCAGTTTTTCACATTTCTTGTTATACATCATTTCTTTTGAAAATTCAACTCTTAAACATGAACATAACAGCATCATTATGTCATAGAAAATATGATTGATCATCAAGCCTGTGTTTTTTAAATCTTGATATTCAAAAGTGAACTTTTAACTGTTGTCTGGAAGCATGAAGATGTACTTACTGTAACAGCATTTCTCAAACTCTCTTCTTTTCATGAAAGTAGTGGACTTTAGATTCTTTCAATTCTGCATTTCTCCACATTTCTTTGTTCATGTGCCTCCTGTAGCATCTTTTGAACTCCTTCATGTATCTGCATCTTATCCTTCTTATAAATGAGTAGTAACCTCCTGAGATGTAAACAATCCCTTTTTCATGTAATGACTTTTGTGAAGTTCGAGCACAGGCTCGTGACATCCACTTAAATTATTTTCCCTGCTTCCTGCATTCAGTCATACATATCTGCCCATTTGCACACAAAACTCTGTGTAATTTATTAGGTCATCAAATCATATGCATCAATTAACATTTGTGAGTGAATGTATGCTAAGATGACATTCACTCATGAGTGTTGGTCGATTTGTATCATTTGTTGAACTAGTAAGTTAACCAAATTCTGAAAACAAGTTTCTCAGATGATATGCTAAGTTTGCTCAGATATCTGATTTGATAGAAAAGAATAACATATATCAAAGTGATCATAAATAGTAAAAGGTTTCATGTTTGGGAACAAGTCCCTTTAATACTATTTTTCAGATACTATGAATGAATGTTTTCTTGTTACATTGATTTCATCAGATTGATATGCAGCTTTAGAAGAACTGATTGTATGTTGTTTGTGTTGCATGTATTGCTTAGATCCACCTAGATCTAACACCCCACTTTCTTCTCCTGATGCAGGTAAACCCTAAGAGACCTAAATGCAGGTGCATAAATCAACCAAGAACCATGGAGACCTAAATGCAGATGCAGAAATCAACCAAGAACCATGGAGACCTAAATTCAGATGCAAAAATCAACCACAAGGCAATACATGGGACCCTTACTCCATACTTTCAATTATTCCTTCTATTCTGTAATGTACTATTATTGGCATGAAAAGAAAGATGAAACAACACTTGTACCATACATTTAGTTTGAATGCACAATGTAATTGATCAATTATAATTTAAAAATTCTTGAATATGATCAACTCTTAGAGTACAAATAATAACTTCTGAAAATGAATGTAGTGGTAGAATGTTTATTAATAATATCTGAAGGATAATATTAATGTGACTCTTTAAAAATGCAATTTTTTCCTATTTGTGGTTACTTTGATGCAATGCTGAAAATTAGGATAACAACTCTATTCCAAATCATAAATCTAATCGTAGTTATAAGCTATATTCTAGTCCTAATTATTATTATAATTTAATCTCTATCCCTAACCATAATTTTGACCCTAAACCTTAAATTAACCCTAACCATAATTCTATTGCTAACACTATCTCAACCCTGACCTTACCATTAACCATAATTAGCATTGTAATCCTCACCTTAATCCTAATCCTATACTAAAACCTGACATAACCCTAAATATGATGTAAAATCTAACCCTAACCCTAATCCTACTCCTAATCTAAATACTAATTCTAACCATAATATTAACCATGATGTAAACCCTAATCCTACCAATAATCATAATCCTAAACCCTAAACCATAACTCTAATCCCAACCCTAATCCCAACCTTATTGTTGGAATTAATGGGAAGTGTGTACTGAGAGGGGAGGGATGAATCAGTACCTCTAAAACTTTTGTATCTTTTAACCTTTATCCTTTAGGTAATCAATTTTTTATCCAACCATTTGTTTTTAATTGGTGGTAAAAATAGGTTTTATGGGGACCTGAAACCCCTTACAACCATAACAAAAAGATAGACAGCATAAAAAGGACTAAACTAAGACAGGAATGAGACCCAACCCGCTACACCCAAAACCAAACAGAAAACTAGAGAAGAAAGGCAGAAACTAGCTAGGCCCTCCAGCATCCAAAAGCCAAAAAATGAAGCAGGTAAAAAATAGGGGAACTACAGGAACTAGGCGAACTCTAGGAGAGTGCCTTCTGCTTCCTTCTTAGCTTCAGAGACCTTTTTGATGGCATCGTTGAAATCCGAAAGCTCCGAAATCCTGTCTTGGATTTTCTTCTTCTTGGCCGAATGTGTGCGCTTTCCCGGACCTGCATCTTCCATGTCATCTTTTTCATCATCGATCTTCACACTTGGGGATCCAAAATCTAGCTCAGATTTAATAGAATTAAAATACTCCATAGTGGAACCCATGAAGATATTGTTATCCTTCATGTGTTTCTTCAAAGTGTTCTCTAGAATGTCAAATCTATCATGTACAGTCTTCAAAAATTTTCCATCCTCCTTGTTTTGTTTACCATCAACCCTTGCCGACCCAGAATCTTGATTACCTTGGATAAGATCAACACGATAAGACAGAGATCTAAAGCTAAGATGGAGACTTTTGATTTCCCTAAATACCCATTTCATCAGACGAAACAAGTACAATGACATTGCCTTCGCAATTTGAAGAACTCCAAATGGGGGCTTAATTTTTTCGTCCATGTCATCTTGGAGAAGTTGGACATTCTGCTCCTGCATATCCACCAATCTAGAGAAAGGAATGTTCCTAGAATTAGCAGGGATGTTGCCCTTCTCAGCAGTGTCGTGACCTGGGATTTCCTCCTCTTTCCTCTCTGACTGCACATCCATAACCACCTCAGGCTTCGGAGAGATGGGAATGTCACACTCTTCAGAACTCATGTAATTGACCAAAACAGGAACTTTTTGGCCACCCACATCCTCCTCGGCGACCTCAAGATCTTTACCTTTCTCCTTAGCAATATGGGCTCCCAGAGTTTTGACCTCATCTTCACCAGAAACACTCACCGATACAGATAGTGACTCCTTACTCTTGTCATCAGACTGAGAGTGGAGGAAGTAATCTGTTCCATCATAACCGTCGGCACTCTCATCATCTGAGTCTGTGTCCATACCTTTATTTTTTTCAAATTTCAACTTTTTAACAGTCGGCTCTGTCGTTTTTTCTCCCACCCTAATCATTTTTCCTGCTTTAGTAGAGCGAGAATCTCTTTGTGAAATAATAAGAGGACTAAAGGTAGAAAATTTCTTAACATGCTCTACAATCAGGAGAATCAAGCCCTCATGCAGAATGGGCTTACTTTCCTTATGCCTGTGGTCAGTAATACTATGACGGAGAGATTGCAATAGGTAGAAGGGGAAAGAAATTCTCACCTTATGTCAAAAGTGACATAACAACATGAAATGGTAGGAATGGGCCCTTTTATATCTCCCATCCAAGGAAACGTACTCCATGCCCTCCGTAAGCACCTTTGCCCAGAATTTTTTGATAGAGTTGACATCATAACACCCTCCAGAGTCTTTCACCAGACTATCCGCTTCCGCTTTGTCCTTAGGGAAGTGTTGAATGGCCTTCTGGGATATCTTTTTGTCTCTGTAGAATTTTATTTCTTTGGTATTTAAACCCATAACCTCAGCAATCAGGTCTTCGGTAATATTGACAGCCATACCACCGATCACCATAGTACCATCCTTCTAGCTTTCCACAAAAGCATTCGTGACAGCGTCTTTGGAGCCATGAAGGTGCTCCATGTAGTTTGTGAGGCCTCCCTTGTTAAGCTTATCCCAAACCTCCATTTGGTTCTTCCATTTCTTACAGTTTTTTGGCTCTTTTCTGTTTAGCCCACCCCCCATGGTATCTTGCAAGAATAGGTTCTCACTAGCAATGGCGGAAGTAAAGAAGAGATAATGCAGAAAAGCCAAATTCAAAATTTTTAAACAGCCAGTGAACGTGTGTCTGGACTTCACAGTCTTGGGAAAGACAAGCCTTTCTGTAACCCTATTAACAACTATTAATGATGTGTAAATTCATGAAAGATTTTTGAGATTTTCCAAATCTGCTCGTTTGCTATGAGTCAGATCATACGCCAACTTTTCTCTCACCTCAACGGTCAAATCACTTACTCCATGCCAGGTCATGATACCCTCGGCCTTAACTGCAATTTTAGCTAGCACATCCGCAGTACAGTTCGCTTCCTTGAAGTTATGTGATATGATGACATTGGTAAAAGAGTTTATAATTAAAAAAGCCTTATCAATAATCGCCTTGATTGACCATGATGGCTTGGTAATCCCTTTAATTCAATTTAATATATTCATCGAATCACCTTCGATCCACACATTTAAGGACATACTTTCATTAATTAATTTTAAAGTTTGCAGAAGAGCCATCGCCTCCGCCACGTGGTTGGTCTGGACCCCAATGGGGAGTGCCACAGCCGCAAGAAAATTTGCCTCGTCGTCGTAGATAAGACCACCACATCCAGTAGGGCCTAGATTCCCCTTCGCTACTTTGTCAAAATTGGCTTTAATCCAGCCAATAGGAGGGGAAAGCCAAATGGAATTCTCCTGCTTGGATGGAGTTTTGGCAACAGATCCAGTTGAAACGTCAGTATTGAAATCCAACATAACTCCATTGAACACATTACAGTTCTCTCTAATGCTTCTTTTAATCTTTTCATCAATCACAACCAGAGGCAAAGCATTATCATGAAAGACTATCATTTCGTTCACGCCATAGTTTCCAGATGATATGAGGAGCGATAATGTTCCACAACAACCTATCAACAGGAGCAGCTGCATTTCTCCACTGATTGAAAAAAAATTCCAGATTGTTTGGAAACACCCAGTGAATATTCTAGTATTGCAAGGTAAGGCACCAAACATCTCTGGAATAAAAACAGTCAATAACCAAGTGGAAAACCGATTCCTCCGCATTTTTGCACAGAAAACATCTGTTCGACAAAATCATTCCTCTTTTTTGGAGATTGTCTAAGGTAAGGATCTTGTTCTGCAAAACCATCCAAAAAAAGATGTTAATTTTAGGAGAGTCATTTATCCCATACCTGAGTCTAGAAGGGAAGAGGATCCGGGGGCTTTATCGAGATCTCAGAGGCCGAAGCGACAGAATAGAGACCCGAAGGAAGCTTTCCCCATATCAAATTATCCTCCTTAGAAGAGTCCACTTTCCAGACATTCAAATCTAGCATAAGATCTTTTAGCGAGAAGTCCCCCTCAGAAAGGTCAACCCAGGTCTGGTTTTCCCAGTAATCTTTGGCCCTCATACCAAATCTTTGATTACATATGTCAATAAAAGGCTGAATAACAAGAATAGAATTCAGAGGAAAATCTTTGACCCAACAATCATCCTAGAACATAATTCTCCCGCCATTACCAAAAAGCCACTTAGCACCCTTGAAAGGTGTCTCCTTAGCTTGTTGGATACTATTTCAAATAAATGAACCTTGCACCTGCACTTTAGACTCCATAAAGTCCGACATGTGAGGGAATGAAAAGAGATTTTTTTTTTTAATGTCGTTCCATTCTTTATTGTCACCATAGATATGCCAGATTTGCTTTTCCAGAAGGGCCTGGTTAATAACCTTTAGAGGTTGAATCCCCAGCCCTCCCCACTTCTTCGGAGTACAAACCTTGTCCCACGCCACTAGAGCCAGTCCCTTTCTGTCTTCCACTCCAGACCAAAGAAATTTTCTCTGAATAGATTCAATCACATATGCAATTTTTCTATGGATTCTAAACAAACTCATGACATATATGGGGAGGCTCTGCAAAGAAGCCTTCAGAAGTTAGAGTTTTCCAGCCTTGCTAAGGAGAGCTCCCTTCCAACCAACTAATTTCCTATTGAATCTGTCGACAATACCTGCCCAAAAGGAGTCGGGAGGTTTCAATCCCAAAGGGAGACCAAGGTAGATAGCAGGCAAGGTCCCAATTTCACACCCAATGATTCTTGCTATCCCATTTTGTCTTTCCTCCGGCGTATTTATAAAGTACAGAGAGCTCTTCTACCAATTGACAATTTGGCTTGTAGCTGAAGAATAAATAGAAAGAGTTTGTTTGATTCTTCTGGCTTCCTGGATAGTACATGACCCCATAATAACCGTGTCATCAACGAATTTATCGTGGGAGCAAGACCTAGAGGCAGACGAAGGAATAAGGCCCTTAAGAGAACCTTCGTAAGCCAGTTTCTGAAAATAATGACCAAGATCCTCCGCCAGAATAGAAAAGAGAATAGGGGACAAAGGATCCCCTTGACGGAGCCCCCTTGTGGGCTTAAGGAAACAGGAAGAGGAGTCATTCACAATAACAACAGCCATTGAAGTACTGATAAGCTGGGAAACAAGCTGCAACAATTTTTCACTGAATCCAAAGGATTGGAGAATCTTAATCAGAAAGTCCCAGTCCACCCGGTCATACGCTTTCGAGAGATCAAGATTCAGCAAGAAACCATGGTTAAAGGAAGAGTGGGTAGAATGAATAACCTCATGAACCTTCATAATGGAATCCAAAATTTGCCTTCTAGAAACAAAACCACTCTACTGGGGAGAAATAATATGAGGAAGGATAGCCAGCAACCTAAGAGTAATAACCTTAGAGAAAGTTATATACACCGAGTTACATAAGATGATCGGCCTAAAGGAATCAACACCAGGAGACTTAGGAACCAATGCAATTATGCTATCTTGATGCAAGATTTATCAATTCATAAACTTTAATAAAACATGTGAAAATTCATAGAAACATTCATGAAAGTAATTGACACATAACACAAGATATGATATCGTAGAAAACTCCTGTTATGAAATAAAAACTGCGGTGGGGATGGCACCCACAAACTCTTCACTATCTACAGATTGGAAGGGGTCGGTTAAGGCTTACAATTTGATCACTTCTAATGATCTATCATGTTAAGAGTATCGGTGGAGACCTGTTAAAGTCTACTCGGTTAAGAGCTTTAGCAACACTGTTGAGTGTGTACTCGGTTAAGAGATTTATAGTTGGATGGTTAAATCAACCTTCCTTGAAAGGATTTCTACACTTTGCTTTACTTGTTAGAATGTAAGCAAATTATAATTTGACCTGGTGTATGCAATCTCCTATTGTTGATTACAGATCCCTTTAAGATTACATGTATAAGTATATCACCTAATGTGATTTAATAATACCTCTGATGCTCGGTAGTCTCTGTTCTTGGTTCTTGCTAACCAAATTCACCTTTTGTTGTTCTGGTTCTTGAAACTTTCAATCTGATCCATAGATGTGCTCGTATGCTTCATTCATCCGCTCATCCATTCTCACATTTTTTCACATACATTATAATGAATGATTGCATCGTCTATTTATAAGATAGATTGACCTAATCAAGTTTCACGTAATACAATATTAACACTAAGATCACAGGTTTACAACTTTACCTTGATCTCCTAGTCTATGTGTTTTAAATCAGTTAGACTGATTAATGCACTTACATTCATGTTTCTTGTCCCTAAAGAAATGGTTTTAAAAACAAATCAAGATTCTATAAATAGAACATGACTATTTTATCTAACGTGGAAGTCAGATCCACTTTTTGCAGGCTACAAATGACTTTTGGTTTATTTCGGTCGGTTACGCTCTGAAGTCAGTTAGACTGTTTCTCGGTGTTCCTGCTTGAACTTTCTCTCGGGTTCCTCTGTGATTGTTCTCTCATTTGCACTATGACCTGCTTGTCATGTTCCACTTTCGGGTTCCTCTTCATCCTTTCCACTTTGCATTTTTGGTGTACACACAAAATTGTGTCATCGGTTTTCTTTGTACTTAGCATTTTTTGGTGATCTCTTATATCTGCATTTTCAGTTTTCTCTTTGTCATGTCTTTTGGTGTATGCTTACCGAAAGTGTTCTTTGCATACTAATGGAAAAATAATGTCATCAATCTCCCCCTTTGACATTAGTATCAAAAAATGATATGTGCAAAATACTAACAAAATGTTAAGTATGTACAACATATATAATCCTTAGTCATTTCATGACTCCCCCTATGTATATGTCGATATATCATTATTTTCCCCTTATGGATAGGTATGTTTTTATCTGTAGTACTGTATATTTTCCTATCTCTACATATCATTATTTTCCCCCTTTTTTGATATTAAGGACAAAGGTGTATACCTTATAGCTTATCAAAAATGTGAGAGTGTGAAGACTTCATGTCCTCCATCATCTTCTCCCATTGGTCCTTCAGGTTTTCTAGAGCCATGTGCTAGAGTGTGATCCTTGAGTGCATATCGTAGATGTTGCCTGCTACAGACATCTTGGGGGTTGCTATCAGTTGTCTTGCTAAACTAATATGTTGTAGAAGCAGTGTAAGATTTGGTAGAAGTTGAGCTTAGAGCTCGGTGACCTCTTCCCTGAATTGTGTTTCTGCTTCCCACAGTTCTTGCCTTAACCTTTTTACTTCAACAATTTTCTCATAATGCAACTTTATTTCATTGTCCTTTGTGGTTAAGCCTTTAGCACTTGTAGCTAGATCATAATCTAACTTTGCTATCTTATCACTATGCTCCTTAGTGAATTTTTCAATTGTGCTCAATTGTTGGATCAAGGAAATAGCTTTAGCAATTATTGGATCTAATTCACTTATGAATTCTGAAAGCTTTACCTTGTTTACTGCCACTTCTTGGCTGATCTTTTCAACAAGTTTGTGTTGATATTTCTTCTCTTCTCTCTCTTTAATTGCCTTCTCTGCATCAATGTTCTGTGTTGTAATGGATTCTGTGAGAGTGACTACTTGATCAAGGATTGGTTTATTCTGATCAACATCAACATCGGGTACAATCTGGTGCAAGATGTCCCTAGTTGTTTCTAGTACCATGGAGTCTCAGTGTTTCTTTCTTAGCTTCTCCTATAGTGCCTTCCTCTGGCATATTTCATAGTACTCTTTCAGTGATTCATAGTCAAGTGTAGTTGGGTCACATTTGGGTATCTCAATGATTTCATCTAGAGTGACTTCCAACTTACTCTTTTTGGATTTATTCTTCTTTTGAGTTTCACTTGAGTGTAGAACCATAGCCATCTTCTCGACTTTGTCTATGGTACTAGACGAAGTTACTTGTGGTGTTGCCTCTTTTTGTTGTTGTGCTTCGGTGTCAGCTTGTCAGTTTTGAGTAGACATCTCTACATCAACCTTTACATTATCTGTAGCAACTTTTTCGGTTACCTCAGGAATGTCATTTTCTTTTTTCTCCTTCATCAGTTTCCTTATGTACTTCATCATCCTTTTTCTATCCATCCTTCTCAGTGGTGTCTCCATCTGTTTGTTGTAAATCTCCTTCTGCAACCTTGTCAGTTTCGATTACAATATGAGTATCTCCAATGACATTCTGTTCATCGGTGTTGTCTTTCTTTTCTTCTTCCCCTACATCCTCGGGAATGCTTGTATCTTTGTCAGGTGATTTGTCTTTTTCTTGAAGTATATTGATGGATTGCATCAATATTGGCATGTTGCTTGAAATGTTCACTTGTGAAGTGTCAAATATTGTGTCATGTTCATCGGTCTTATCCTTGGTAACAGTGACATCTTCATCTTTTTGTATTTCTTCTGCTGGGTCATTGGTTATGTCAATGACTGTGTTATCCACAATGTTGTCCTTGGTGGTGTCCGGCCATGTTTCATTTGTAACGTTCATATTCTTGTTGTTGGTTGTGTCTATTTCTTCTTTATCCAACTCAACTGATGTGTCATCTTCTGCATCTTTGATTATTATTTGTTCTCGACTTGCCTGATTATCAGCTTCTTGTTGTTGTCCTTTTTCGGGGCTTGCTTCCTCAATAGGTCTATTGAGTATTTTACTCCAAGTTTTGTGACTTTCTTTTTCAATCTCTATAAGCCTCCCTTCAAGAAATTTGTAGGCTCTCAACTTGGGTGAGAACTCCTTTTTATGGTTCTCTATCATCTCATCAATTTCTTCCCTCTTGGATTCAGGAGGCATAAGAGAAACAAGTACTCTTTCCCTTATCTCCTCATTCTTTAATGCAAATGTCCATCTGGCATACAATTTGTCCATGAGTTCCTTCAGTACCATTTGACCTTCGAATTGTATTGGTACGTACTTGAATTTGCACATCTTTGCAATGATGGCATCTTCAACTTTGTTTCAATCTTCTGGATCCAGTTTTAGCTATCTTCTGATCTTAGAATCTGTAATAGATCCTGAATTTGCAATAGATTTGCATGCCTCATCAATGCTTTTGGGAACCTTACTCTTTTCTGCTTGTACACCTTCATCTTGTTCGGTGTCCTCAATATCTTCTCTAGTTCTAATGAACTTCCTTCTCTTTGTTGGCCCTCTTTTCTGTGTAGTCGATTTCCTCTTGTAGGTTCTCACTTGTCCTTTCTTTAAGGGTGAAGGACTTGAATCTTTAGCTGTTTGGCTTCTTGTCCTAGAAGCAGTTGTGGTTCTTGGCTTCTTTGCTGGTGTTGGTAATGGAGTATCTGACTCTGTAGACTCAGAGTCACTTACTTGCCCAGCCTCACCGATGGGTGATTGTCCTTCGGTTTCCTCCTTTTGTTCAGTTTCCTCCTCATCAACCGACAGTCTTTTCTTTAGATTCTTAACCATTTTATCTTTCTTCCTGTCAATTTTCTTTATAACCAATCCGGTTTTGATTCTTGCTTTTGCCTCTTCATAAGTTCCAAACTTTGGTTGTTTCTTGTCTAATGGTTCATTTATCAATGCATCAATTGAATTGGATGCTTGATCAATATTTATCTCATATTCCAAAGGTTGTAACCATGATGTCCTTGGTACAGCAAGTTTGATGTATGTGTGGTCGGTGTCAACCATAAAACATATATCATTCTTAAATTTCTCTATAAGTTGTTCAAGGATCCTAACTCTTTTCTGCATTCGGTCCTTGAATCCTGTAAAATACTCATCCATGACTATTTCAAAGTTGTCTCCTAGTGATGTTATGTATGTTAGAAATAGGAAAAACCCTATTCTCCCAAGAACACCTGCATGCAAACCTGTCACATTGAAGAAGCAAAGACAGAAGACAGAAGAAGCTATGGAGGCCAAAAAGTCAGAGGAGACATCATGTGCTCAAGAAAACAATATATTAATGATATGTTTCTAGATTATAATGTGATGATAAAAACTCTATCTAAAACAAAAGAGGTGAATCCTTATAAAGGAATCACGAAAGCCTAAAAGGGAAACCCCAAGGTTAGCTAAAGAAAACTAGAGTGAATAGGTGAGTTAGTAATTAGATCGAAAATGATTTAATTAATAACTCAAAGGACTATTACTCTAACACCCCCCCCTTAAGATGAAGGAAACTGAGCCTTCAATCTAGGGAAAGTCCCAAAGAAAGGAACAAGAAAGAGCAAGAAGCATCTCTGAAACATGAAGCTGTAAACTATGTCAGAAGAAACTGCTGGAACCCCCACTGAAGTGCATGACCAGGTAGAAAAGACAAAGTCTGAAGAGATGATCAATCAAACCAAGGAAGCAATAGAACCAACAGGTAAACCCCCCATAATGCTGAACAGGGAGAGGTGGCAGAAACACTGAAATGTAATGCCAGAAACATCTGCAGAAAGAAGAATCAGGAACACCAATAATACAACAGAAGTACAAGCACGTGATAAAGGGCGGTGTCACAGACACACAACATGGGCTAATGTCATGGAAGGTACGCTCACTTGACAAAGGTGGATGAGCCTAAAATGGCAAAACATCATAACCCCCCATGGCACTTTATAACTGAGTGCGAGTACAAAAAACACACAAGGTGCTCAAAATCCCAGATATGCAACTATAGGCATTTTATTTCAGTGTGTTTACAGAAAAGAAAATGCTACAGAAGAGAAGCATACAAGCTCAGAAGTCAAAAAGAAGAGTGAGTCAGAAAGATCAGAAGAAGAGATCCCAGGACCTATAGAACCCAAGTAATCTGCCAGAGTGCGAAAGATTCCAAACTTGGAGGAGAGAGAACCTGGAGCAGAATCTGGAAAAATATCCCGGCAATTGAAAAGTTCACTGAACCAGCTTTCCGACGATATCTGGTTTGCCAAAAACGGAGTCCGGATGAGCCAGAAATGGCTCCCGAAAGGCAGACAACAGACATCGTACTTTGACAACAAAAAACACTGTCAAAACGACAGAACCCAAAACCCCAACCTCCATCATCGGAAAGATATTTCTGACGGTATATGGAAGTCAAAAAAATACCCCTGTATGCTCAAGATAGAGCAAAAACAGTGCCAGGGGGTCAAAAAGGCACCAAAAACAGGATTTAAGCCCCTGGGGCTGAAAAAAAAACGTTGGCCTCTGGGCGACATATGATCATCGCAAGGGGCTGGGGCGGAGCCCCCGGTCACCCATGTGACCGCCCGCTGGGCTAAAAGGGGCCCGCGGGGCTAAAGGGTTGGCCGGTGGCGCTCGGGCTGCGGCGCGGTGGTCCAGTGGGGATGCAGGTGGCAGCTCGGTGGTGCAGCGGTGGGGCCGCTGGGGGCGGGGGCCCGTGGTGGCGGCGTGGTGGTGGAGCGGCGGGGGCCGGGCGCGGGTGGCACCGAGGTGGCATGGCGGCGGTGCACTGGTGGTGCGGTCGGTTGCTCCCAAAACAATGAAAGAGGCGGTGTTTTAAAAAAAAATTTATTTTTGCCTCGTTTCTCATGCTCGTACGGCCCTAAAAGGCCAAAAAAATTCTCCCAGATGCTCTGGTGTCCAAATCGGACGTGTTTTATATGGATTCTGGGGTTTTTGGGCTTTTCAAACGCAACCATGAGGTCAATTTTGGTCCAAAGTGCTCCAAAAAATAGAGACCCCCCAGATCCAATAAAAAATACCAAAAAGAACTGAAAGCTTCAAACCCTCGTACTGCGAAGAGCTTGCTTCAACAAAACACGAACAACGAGCAGCAAGCGAGCTCTGATACCATGTTAGAAATAGGAAAAACCCTATTCTCCCAAGAACACCTGCATGCAAACCTGTCACATGGAAGAAACAAAGACAGAAGATAGAAGAAACTATGGAAGCTAAAAAGCCAGAGGAGACATCATGTGCTCAAGAAAACAATATATTAATGATATGTTTCTAGATTACAGTGTGATGATAAAAACTCTGTGTCTAAAACAAAAGAGGTGAATCCTTATAAAGGAATCACGAAATCCTAAAAGGGAAACCCTAAGGTTAGCTAAAGAAAACTAGAGTGAATAGGTGAGTTAGTAATTAGATCAAAAATGATTTAATTAATAACTCAAAGGACTATTACTCTAACAATGTATTCACTGATCTACATGGTGACTAGTTTAGTGGTATCCCATTTTACATCTCCCATTGATGGAAATGATTCTTGAAAGTAAAAGAAAATGCACATGATAAGTGAGCCAAACTTACATGTATTTGTGAAAGATCCCAAGAGGATCCTTTGGCTGAACTTCTGTAAATTTTAATTAAAATAATAGATTTTCATGTGCTTTCTTTGTGGTCTTAGAGAATTAGACAGAAGTTGCAGAAGGATTGTTTATTTTTTCTTTGTATTTTTCATATATAAGTAAAACAGTAAATAACAGCAGCAGCAAATAAGTAGGCTGAAAATAGTATGCAATAGTATAATATCCACCCAACCAAAATAGCTACAAATCGTACCAGGCAAGATATGCATCCAGTATACCTGCAAGGGTGTTTACAAATAAGGAATGATGACGTCAGCTGCAGGAATGAACTAGCCACGCACCAAGGGCAGAGATGGATGATGTAAGCCAACCAGCAGATCGCGTGCTAGCTAAAAGGCAGCCGTACAGCTGTTGTAGTCACACCAAGGTAGCCTAAAGACCCCAACGTTTCAAACAAGACCCCCAACGTACACTGCACAAGCACTCCCTATGCTGAAACTTAACACTCTTGAAATAATACTGTAGAATGCTGCTGAAACAATCTATTGGGGTTTGCGTCCCAATAGCAAGACTCTAGGGTTTGCATCCCAATTCTCCAAAATCGCTCCTCAGAGCAAAATTACAAATACCAAGAATAAAGATGTAAAAGATAATCAAAGAATGAGCCAACATCTCATTTTATCTCCCTCTCAAAGCCAATCGAACCCTAAAGGGAAAATATGCTTTTCCCTTTATTATAAAATGGCATCTTTTAATTAAAAAGCTTTTATATATAGGAAAAACACCCCTTTTCTTCAAATAACATAACTCGAAGTGCCAGAAGGTCTCCAGATGATGAAAATAAGTTATATTAATTCAAGACCTTTCCAACGAGCTATAACACAGGCATGTCTGGCCAGATGAAGCCAAAAACCCCTTATTACTCCAATTAGATATATAAATAGCTTTATTTAAAATATTAAAAATGCTAACTTAGGAAAATATTTAAATATATTTAAATATATCCCAAATAGCCATAGAACACCCAAAACGCCCTAAAATCATGAGAGTGAATATGTCACCTGCCTGTGACTGATGTCAGACAACCTGGGATAACTGACAGTCTCATCCCTAAAATCTAGGGATGCTCCTAGAAACTAGGAAACACACCCAAATCTCCTGAAACTGAAACCAAGGGATGACCTTATAGAACCTCAAATCAAGAAGCTGACACCACCTCCTAAAAATTAGGAATTCCCCTCCTAAAAAGTAGGAATTGCCTCCTAAAATCAAGGAACTGCACTGCAACACTATATTTACCACCATGTCACCTGTCTGTGACTGATGCCGAACGAGATGGGTCAACTGGCAGTCTCATCCCTAAAATCTAAGGATGCTCCTAGAAACTAGGGAACACACAATGTCATCCTGAAACTAAAACCATGGAATGGTCCAATGGGACCTCACATCTAGAAACTGCCACAACCTCCTAAAAAGTAGGGATATCCCCTAAAATCTAAGAACTGCTCCAAACTGGTTCCAAACTGCTTGTAAAGCAAAAATCTAGCCACTGTATGCACTGAATGAGGCCCTCTCCATCTCCGCTAGCCTACGATACTCCAATGATAGGCCAACTCCTCCGTCTCTGATGTCCACTGTAGAAAGGGGACATGACAATCATCCCTTCCCAGAGATTGTTTGTCCTCAAGCAATCATCGGAACAAGAAACATCACAATCCACCTGGATCCCACAAAAAATTGTAAGCCATGCCCCTTGCGCAAAGTGCAGGATCCTGTAGCATCCCCCAAAAAACAAACGAGATGACTCTGAAAACAAATCTATAACAACCACTCACCCACACTTTAGCACTGAATCTGTTTCTGCTCCGACCCCAAGAGAAATAGATCTTGGGACCATCAAAAACCAAGATGTAAGGGTGACTTAGATCACATACACCCTGAACTCCCCCTACACACCCAACTAACCTGTACTGAGTGTGTAGACCATCTTCACAACAGTGATGAATACCCTTGAACAAAGTTGTACCAGGACCCGGATATCCACACACTATATAATCTTTAGAGTCACCATAACTCTGCAAGTCACCTACTATTGACTTGCAGCCAAAACTCCCATCAACAGTTGATGGCGAGAACCCATCCCATAACGGATGATAAGGACTAGGAGCCAACCCGCGTCTATGTGCTATCAACTCATCAACATGTAGGTCAAAGGAAAAATAATGAGCACTCCTCACTATGTAACGGCCATAAACTGTTCCGATCTCTGTCAAAGGCTCATCATCCACCATCCACGAACCCAAAGATGGATCCAATCTCGAACTCTGCACAACTGGTTGGACAGGGTCCTGGGTGACCCTCTTAGCAAGCCCAACCTCGAAATCTCCGTGAGGGAGCATCGTAATCAAGGTACCTATAATCTCCCTCACCAAATGTTGAATCGTACCAGTACCTCAGATGAGAACACCCTCAAAAGCTCAATAAGATCCCTCCCAAAATTTTGAACTCTCAAGAAGGTGATCCAATAATGACTCTGTGCAGTAGAATTTATAGGTGGTAGCATCCATTTGCTCCCCTCAGACCCATAATTGGTCATCATGTAACTATGACGTAGCCAACTATCTATCATCACCAGCTATGCGATCACTAACAACCAACTAAGGTGATACCATGTCTCCCTGCTGAGCAATCAAAGGAGTAGTGTCATGAACAGAAACACTGAACACTAACGGGTCCACTACACTACCCACAATGTCCTGTACTATATCACCTGACGCAATGCTATCAATTGGAGTATCCATCCCAACTGGAATATCCACCCCAAAGTTAGGCACACCGCAAACCTCTACTGCAGTACCTAACTCAACTGCACAAGTATTCGCTGGAAGTGAACCTGTACCTCCAACACTAGAATCAAGGGTGGATGTATCCCCAACTCCATCACATCCAATAACCCCAACCGTGGACATCATCAAATCACCAGACACCACAATATATAACTGCATTGGATCTGGTGCTGGTGTAGACTGAAGTTGTTCCAATTCCAGTCACCTCTGCTGACTGAACTTGTGACACCTGGAGAGTCAACTGAGTGCTCTCTAAAACCTCAAAAGTCGTCGTGAGCTCCCGAGTAAGCTCACTCACCTCATCCTCTATATCCAAGAGTGCCTCATATGTTGTACTTCCCTACTCAACTAGGTGATCTCGGTCAGCTACCAACCGAAAATAATCCTGTCTCAAAATTCTGACAACCTCTCATAAGGCATGAATCTCTGTCAGAGACAAGTAAAAACTACCATTCTCATCATCCATAGGAGCACCCCATCCATGAACAACCAGTAGCTATCGAGAAACAACAAAATGCTCGAATGCAGTAACAATATCATGCTCGCTGACTCTCAACTGACTAGACATATGATGACTCTGAGTAATAGGCCTCCTATGCATCACCCCTGGCACACTGTCCACACTGTGAATAGAAGTGGTACCCAACATACTCCTCTCAAAAACACTATCCCCCGATGTGCTGCCAACTGAGCTTTGTGAACTAACAACTGAACTCACATCCTCAAACGGAGTACTAGCATCTGATACGTCTCCGTCAAACTCCTCTGTACCCGAGGAAGCTGTTATAGAATCTACCTCCTCAACACACTCAATTGTCCCGTCCTTTGTAACCGCTAAACCATCTAGATCCCGGGACCCATCTGCACTCACCAACAACTCAGAGTCCTCTCCTAAGGTCTGATACTGACATGGCTTACTACTAGTGGAGTCATCCTCAGGAGTCACATAGGAAGTATCTGAAGCAAACCAAGATGCTAGCAAAGGCTCTACCTCCTCAGGTGACCCGCACTAAACCTCATCTGACTCCCTACTAACAAATGAATCTGAGTCATGCTGGCATGAGTCCGTATCTACTGTCTCAAACTCAACACTGGTATCATCACATGCCGACTCTATGCTCCAATCCTCAACACAAGAGAATACTGACATCTCCTGCACTAACCCAATCTTGGGATTGTCGCTATCCAAATCTGTACTATCTGATTCCAACACCTCAAGGCAATCCTCAAATGTGGTATCCTCCTCCTCTGGTGATCCAGAGTCCATCGTCATATCCTCCAACACTACAACACTCCCACAAATAACAACCCCCTCAACCTCAACCATAGAACTATCATCATGGCAATCTAAACATAAGTCACTGTCTATCTTTATAATGCAATCCGGTGTGCTACATAAATCAACTGCAGGTGTCAACTCCTGTTGTACCACCAAATCATCAATTGAGTGTTGAGTCTCCATGCAACTGTCGACCTGTGTAACTGTCATGTGCTCATCCACTGAGATAGGTAATGACCCTACAATAAACGTGTGGGGTAACTCATCTAGAGGGGCACTGAACTCTGGAACTGATGTGTTGGGCTCACATGCAGCTGTGAAATCATCCCGCAGGTCTCTCCTAACCTCCCTCACCATGTCAACCTGTCTCGTATCTTGTGTCCTGCGAGAAGATCTGTCCAAGAGTGAAACTATGTATCTAGCCGCCCTATCAATGGTAGTTGAATCTGACAACTGTTCACTAAGCATGTTCTAAATACCCCGACTATGATCCAACTGTTTAACCAAGGCATCAGTTTTCCTTTTAAATTCAGACAAACTATCTAATGGTTTCTTCTGTCTACTGCTATATGGTTTCACCTGTTTACTGCTATAAGTTCCCCTGTACCTATCCATTCAATTTCAATAAAGTGTTGATCACTCACTCATATATATATATATATATATAAAGCTCTCCTGTGAGTGTAATATCTGTGTATATCAACTCTACCTGGATGCATAAAAGTTACTTATTCCACTATCTGGTAATTACCCAATTGCTGATATAAATTATCATAATCTTTCCTGAAATCTGGCAAGACCAATTCCCTCAAACCCTATAGGCTGGCTAGATGCAAGCTATGATACCACTAAAAGAACCCAAGAGGATCCTTTGGCTGAACTTCTGTAAATTTTAATTAAAATAATAGATTTTCCTATGCTTTCTTTGTGGTCTTAGAGAATTAGACAGAAGTTGCAGAAGGATTGTTTCTTTTTTCTTTGTATTTTCCAGATATAAGTAAAACAATAATAACAACAGCAGCAAATAAGAAGTAGGCTGAAAACAGTATGCAATAGTATAATATCCACCCAACCAGAATAGCTACAAATCATACCAGGCAAGATATGCATCCAGTATGCTTGCAAGAGTGTTTACAAATAAGGAATGATGACGTCAACTGCAGGAATTAACCAGCCACGCACCAAGGGCAGAGATGGCTGATGTAAGCCAACCAACAGATCACGTGCCAGCTGAAAGGCAGTCGTGCAGCTGCTGTAGTCACGCCAAGGTAACCTGAAGACCCCAACGTGCCAAAAAAGACCCCCAACGTACACTGCACAAGCACTCCCAATGCTGAAACTTAACACTCTTGAAATAATACTATAGAATGTTGCTAAAACCATCTATTGGGGTTTGCATCCCAATAGCAAGACTCCGGGCTTTGCGTCCCAGTTCTCCAGAATCGCTCCTTAGAGAAAAATTGCAAATACCAAGAATGAAGATGTAAAAGATAATCAAAGAATGAGCCAACATCTCCTTTTATCTCCCTCTCAAAGTCAATCGAACCCTAAAGGGAAAATATGTTTTTCCCTTTATTATAAAATGGCATCTTTTAATTAAAAAGCTTTTATGTATAGGAAAAACACCCCTTTCTTCAAATAACATAACTTGATGTGCCAGAAGGTTTCCAGATGATGAAAATAAGTTATATTAATTCAAGACCTTTCTAACGAGCTATAACACATAGGCCTGCCTGACCAGATGAAGCCAAAAACCCCTTATTACTCCAATTAGCTATATAAATAGTTTTATTTAAAATATTAAAAACGCTAACTTAGAAAAATATTTAAATATATTAAAATATATCCCAAATAGCCATAGAACACCCAAAACACCCCAAAATCTCGAGACTGAATATGTCACCTACCTGTGACTGATGTCGGACAACCTGGGATAACTGACACTCTCATCCCTAAAATATAGGGATGCTCCTAGAAACTAGGAAACACACCCAAATCTCCTGAAACTGAAACCAAGGGATGACCTTATAGAACCTCAAATCTGGAAGCTGACACCACCTCCTAAAAAGTA
>MU224406.1:2586415-2616111 GCA_018584345.1 Thuja plicata | reverse complement strand
AAAGTAGGAATTCCCCTCCTAAAAAGTAGGAACTGCCTCCTAAAATCAAGGAACTGCACTGCAACACTATATTTACCACCATGTCACATGTCTGTGACTGATGCCGAACGAGATGGGTCAACTGGCAATCTGATCCCTACAATCTAGGGATGCTCCTAGAAACTAGGGAACACATCCTGTCATCCTGAAACTGAAACCATGAAATGGTTCAATGGGACCTCACATCTAGAAACTGCCACATCCTCCTAAAAAGTAGGGATATCCCCTAAAATCTAGGAACTGTTCCAAACTGCTTGTATAGCCAAAATCCGGTCATTGTATGCACTGAATGAGTCCCTATCCATCTCCGCTAGCCTACTATGCTCCAATGATAGGCCAACTCTTCCATCTCTAATGTCCACTCTAGAAAGGGGACATGACAATTTGTCTTAGCATTTCTTATTGTTCTAAAGTTTTCTTCTAGCTGGTTGAGTAGAAGTTCCAACATATCCAACTGAGTACCTTTCTTTACAATCTTATAAGTTGTATCCACAGCTCTGAATACTATGTTGTTCATCCTGCTTGCTTGGAAGAATTTGTAACCTAGAACACTTGCTTAGAATTTTGGTTCGTCATCGGTTATGGTGGATACCTTCAGTCTTCTGCCATCACATTTTGCTCCTATGTTCTTCTCAATCTCAGCCTTGGGTAGGTGTTTTAATGCCTTTACCTTTTCGGTTACAAGGTAACTGGCGATTGCATGAATAACATCTGAGGTTATCATCTTAGGCTCATCAAGCCATAGCTTGTGATTGTGCATTCGGCTCAATACTAACCGAATCCACTCGGTTTTGAATACCTTCAGGAAAAATAGGGCATTAGTGAGCCCTTTCACCTGTATGTGTTTGTGTTCATCTTTTATGGATCCATCTTCATTACATAGCTTCTTGTGAGCTTATTCCACCTCTAAATCACCAATTTCTACAATCTTGCAGTGGATGTAAACTCGCACGTCTTCGACGAGAAAAACCCTAGCTGGTATTTGCGAGAAAGCTCCAACATTGTCGGGTTGTGATGCAACCTCAGGGAAAATCTTGTAGTGAGGTTCCTCACAGGAAGAGTTCTTGATAAGTTTAACCTTATCTTCCTTGATGTTCTTCATTTTGGTGGTTCTTGAGGTCGTGGCCATTGTTTCAGATATTTAGGGCTTTTTGAAAAATGCATAAAATAGAGTTCTCGGTTGTCATAGAAACTTACTGTTTACACCTGTATTGGCCACTGATCAGTTGGAGTGTTCTAGGTCGTGTTGAAGTCGCTCTATGATGTTGTTTGCACAAATTTTTCTCTCGTCGCTCTGCTGTGTTCACTGGTGAAGAATGAAACCCTTTCGTCGCCCTTTTATAGATGTTTTCCCTAAAAGTGAGTCATTAATGCTCAACCACTCCTCGGTGTGTGAAGACAGAGTTTGTCGGTTTGAACATTAACTTCTTTCTTCGGTGACAACGTGATGTTTCGAGGTGGTCATCTAACCTCTTGTTTTTACTGACGGGTTTCGGTGTCTTGAGAACATAACTCATTCAACTTGTTTGATTACCGACGAGTCTCGATTTACACTAGCAACTTTGTTTTTACATGTTAACCGACGATTCTCGGAAGTGTAGGTAGTTTTAGCTTTGAGTGTATGCCGATGGATTTCAGTATGTATTACCCGATAGCATAGTTATCACAAATTTTAACAAGTAATATCATGATGCATCTTTACTTATGCTAATTTGGCATTTCATCAATATATTATGGAACTGATGTAAAATAATACTTAGAGTAATGCAGTTCCATACTTACTTGTTCTTCTTAGGTGGGGGTGGTGATGTCACCAAATCCATTGGATGGGGTGTCACCATTTGCGTTGCTCATTCCAGCTTCATCATTGTTTGAAGCTTTTCTCCACATTTTGTCTCTCATTCTCCGGATGTCTTCAATGGTGTTTTCATTGGGATATGTGTTGGTCTCTACCATTCGGTCTCTGTAGTCTTTCTTGAGATGACCAACTTTATGACAGTGTAAGCATGTCATTCTGGGGCTAGTCCAGCCTATAGACTTTATTGTCCACTGTCTCATACAGTTTGCAGCAATGTGACCAAATCTTCCACATGCTGTATAATTTTTCCATGTGTTGTAATCCCATACATACTGGTTACCGACTCTTTTCGGTTGATGGGGAGTTTCTTGACCTTTAGGCTTTCATGCTTGCTTTTTCTTTTTCCAACATTCAAGAGTTGTGTGCCCATTCATTTTGCAAGTAGGACAGTATTTGTCCATGTAAGTTTTATTCTTTGGTTGTTTCATCTCATACTTACATTCATATGCTTTATGTCCTTTCTTATTACATTTAAAACAAAATCCTATGAATGAAGATGTGGATTTAGGAATACCTTTCATTTTGCCTCTGCATACATTTGATGTGTGGCCTTGCTTTCCACAATGATTGCGTGTCAGCTTTCTTGGTCTTGGATTTGCATAGACATTCTTTGGATCAGCTTGATTGAGTGATTCTCCATTCTCGGTAAAGCCTAGACCGGTGTTGTTTTTTATTCTTCTTTGTCCATCAAGAAAATCATCCATTCTTTTATTTCTTTCTTCAGCTTTCTTGATAATTTTATTTTTTGTTGTTGAATTCTTATTTCATGTTTCAATTTTTCATTCTCTTCCTTAGCTCACCGATAGCTTCTATTCTTTCAATGAGTTCAACATTCATTTTGTTTGCCTCTTGACTCATAAGAATAATCTGATTTGTAATCTCGTGATGATGCTCTGTAAGTCTTTGTATTTCAGGTTCTTTCTCTTGTAGCTTTTCAGTAATCTTCCTTCTATCATCAATAGCTAGTGTTCTTTCTTGTTCAGCTTGTCTAGCACTATTCATGACATCAATCATTCTTACCATATGTGTCTCTTGATCGATTTGCAGAGATTTCACTTGTCTAGCTAGATGTTGATTGATTTCATTTAGGCTTGTGATGTTTTCTTTTGATGTGTCTGATGCTTTGCTTGTATTTGATCTTGAAGACTCAAAGAAATCTAGTATCTCTTCTTCATGATAATCTGTTTCATTAGAGCGAGATGTCATAATCATTCTTTCATCTAACAACTGTCTCATCTCAATTCTAGCTTCTTTGTACTGCTCATAGAAGATCTGAATTTGTAGCTTCTGATTCTCTATACTATTGTCAAGTCTATACTTCTCCATTGTATGATCTTTTCTCTTAAGCCTTTAAGATTTTCCAGATAAGAGACTTAGCTCTGATACCAATTGTTGAAATTAATGGGAAGTGTGTACTGAGAGGGGAGGGGTGAATTAGTACCTCTAAAACTTTTGTATCTTTTAACCTTTATCCTTTAGGTAATCAATTATTTATCCAACCATCTATTCTATGCTATCTTGATGCAAGATTTATCAATTCATAAACTTTAATCAAACATGTGAACATTCATAGAAACATTCATGAAAGTAATTGACACATAACACAAGATATGATATCGCAAAAAACTCCTGTTAGCAAGTAAAAACTACGGTGGGGATGGCACGCACAAATTTTTCACTATGTGCAGATTGGAAGGGGTCGGCTAAGGCTTACAATTTGATCACTTCTGATGATCTACTCTGTTAAGAGTATCGGTGGAGACCTGTTAAAGTCTACTAGGTTAAGAGCTTTAGCAAGACTGTTGAGTGTGCACTCGGTTAAGAGATTTATAGTTGGATGGTTAAATCCACCTTCCTTGAAAGGATTTTTACACTTTGCTTTACTTGTTAGAATGTAAGCAAATTACAATTTGAGCTGGTGTATGCAATCTCCTATTGTTGATTACAGATCCATTTAAGATTACAAGTATAAGTATATCACCTAATGTGATTGAATAATACCTCTGATGCTCGGTAGTCTCTGTTCTTGGTTCTTGCTAACCAAATTCACCTTTTGTTGTTCTGGTTCTTCAAACTTTCAATCTGATCCATAGATGTGCTCGTATGCTTCATTTATCCTCTCATTCATTCTCACATTCTTTCACATACATTATAATGAATGATTGCATCGTCTATTTATAAGATAGATTGACCTAATCAAGTTTCACGTAAAACAATATTAACTCTAAGATCACAGGTTTACAACTTTACCTTGATCTCCTAGTCTATGTGTTTTAAATCAGTTAGACTGATTAAAGCACTTACATTCATGTTTCTTGTCCCTAAAGAAATGGTTTTAAAAAAAATCAAGATTCTATAAATAGAACATGACTATTTTATCTGACGTGGAAGTCAAATCCACTTTTTGCAGGCTGCAACTGACTTTCGATTTCTGTCGGTCGGTTATGCTCTGAAGTTAATTAGATTGTTTCTCGGTGTTCCTGTTGAACTGTCTCTCGAGTTCCTCTGTGACTGTTCCCTTGGTTTGCACTATGACCTGCTTATCAGGTTCCACTTTCGGGTTCCTCTTCATCCTTTCCACTTTACATTTTTGTTGTACACACAAAATTGTGTCGTCGATTTTCTTTGTACTTAGCAGTTTTCGGTGACCTCTTATATCTGTATTTTTGGTTTGCTCTTTGTCCTGTCTTTCGGTGTATGCTTACCGAAAGTGTTCTTTGCATACTAATGGCAAAATACTATCATCACTTATACCCTAATCCTAACAATAATACTAATCACGATGTAAACCCTAACCCTAATAATTATACTAATCATAATGTAAACCCTAACAATACTCCTAACTATAATCCTAATCCTAAACCCTCAACAATAATCCTAACCTTAACCCTAATCAAAACCTTAACTCTAACCATAATATTAACCGTGGTGTAAACCTTGACCCCAACAATAATCCTAACTCTAAATCCTAAATCCATAGCATAAATCTAAACCCAATCTAAATACTAACTCTAACTATGATATTAACCATGATGTAAACCCTAACCCTAACAATAATCTAAACCCTAAACCCTTATCATAACCATAATACTAACAATGATATAAACCCTAACCCTAAACCTAACTATAATAATAACCATGATGTAAACTCTAACCCTAACCATCATCCTAACCCTGAATCTCAAGCCCTTTAATCCTAACCCTAGCCTAAACCCTAACTCTAATCAAAATCCTAACCTTAATACTAACCATGATGTAAACCATAATCCTAATTACAATCCTATTCCTAAACTATAATCTTAATTTTATATAATTATATATTAAAATTTATATAATATCTTTCATGTGACGTCGCTACTAACTTATATATATTTATTAAATATAAAATATGCTGAATATATTTTATATATCATAAATATTTATAAGCTAGTTTGAAAACAATTAAATTTATCCATTAATATGTTACTTGGTAAATTTGTAACCTTTCAAATACTCAAGATTAATCTGCCATTCAAACAAAGATTATGTTTCCATCATTTAAAGACTATTAAAATTATCAATTAATATGAAAGAAGCCTTGCCTCTACTTGGTAAATTTGTAACCTTTCAAATACTCAGATTAATCTACCATTCAAACAAAGATTCTGTTTCCATTAAAGGATATCAATCCATCAAACATGTCTTTTAGATCCATTTATACATTTAGAAAAAAAACCTACTGTTATTTAGAAAATTTCAAATCTGTGCTCATTCAAGAGCACATCCCATCCTTCCTGGTATTGTCTTACTTTGCTGACTACTTCCTTAATACCAGTCCTTGCGCTTGATTCGCAATAGCTTTTCATAAATGACCCATGGGAAGCTTATAAAATGAGGGTTGTTCTCATCTTTCCCTTCATAATCTCCGAGACCCCAGTAAGTAGGATGATATGTTACATGATACCAGGCAGATGCTTTTGCATACTTAACACCAGTGGAGCTACTTTCCCCATCATCAAACCATGATCTTGCTTGTTTTTTCAGAGCCTTGATTTCTGTCATGATGGTTTCTTTGAGATCTCCAAGCCTAGAGCCACGCAACTTTGACAAACTGAAGATGTTTCCACTGACAATCTCTGCTTCATACTTAACTCCATAATGGTACATGAGTATAGCTAATCTGGAATCATACCAGTTTTTGTACATCAACGCTTCCTCAAGATAGTTCTCAAATCCCCATACCTCCAAATCCTTATCATATGACTTTTCTGCAACTTCCCTTGTGAATGAATTTATTAAAAGGGCCTCTGTTGCCAATTTCTTGATAGACCTGTATAGTATTCCAATAACTCGTCTTGATTCATACATGGGTTTATCCTCTTTCTCCATGAAATCAGGATATTCCCTTGGAGTTAGAGAAGCAGGAAGATGAGCAGGTATGCCAGTTTTGGGAAAGTCTACTGCTGTTGAAATGAGCTTGGCCAACTCTAGACAAATCGGACTACGAGCCATCCTGGCCTCCCGATCAGCATACACAGTATGCCTATTAGATATGATTCCCAATGTGTCATTTACCATATAATTGGCAAAATACTCCTGAATCTCCTGCATCGTGAAGCAATCTGGATTAGGTGAAATCCAAGATATAGCAACATAGAATGGTAAGTCAATTAGCACTGTAAAATTATTGAGCTTAAGGAACCACCATTTGCTATTTCTACAAATGCTAATAGGCCGGCATTCTAAAGAAAAATGGGCAGAGCAGGCAACTGGCAGAGACTTCACAACAAAACATTTTATGAGTAATGACTTAAGTGTCGGTAGGTTATTTTGCCTCTCACATCACATGGCCAAACAGGAGCCAGAATCATGGGAAATTAAGCATTGGGCAGACAGGGTATAGAAATCAGAACCATCATCATAGATTCTATTATAAAGAAAAGTACAATATGGGAAGAAAGGCTGTATATTTTATTGTGTTTTCAGAACATTTGAATCAGAAAGAACACTTCATTATGGAGTGTAAAGTCTTCAGGAACATCAAGAACACACATTAAATATCTTGACAAGTGGTTCCTGATACAGTTTATTCAGCAAGAGACTATTGAAATGTTGGAAGAGTTTTTCATCGCTTCGAATAAAAAAATATTGAAATAAAAAAAATAAAAAATTGACAGAACTGACCATCCCATAAACTACTTTGAACATAGTTAAAAATTATTCATTCATTCATTCAAAGATTTATTGAATTAAAAGTTATTCATTCATTCAAAGATTTATTGAAAAATCACCCGAACAATGAGGTCATTCACAAAACACATCACAAATACATATTTCATCAATTAAAGAAGACAAGGAGGTGGGTTAGCCTACACCAAAAGCCTAAATTGTCACCAGTCATAAGCTTCAGAGAAAATTAGCGAAAACAATGGCAAAAGCACCAATCTGTGCATTCCATGACGGAAACAGTAGAATAATCTCCAGAACAAGAAATCTCAAATCTACATGTACCAGTCATACCTCAATTGTAACCGCATGGTCCAATACTTCTGCTGGCTTTGCCACATAGTCCATTGGCATGTCCTGTTTGGGTGGAATAAGAGACGTATCCCAGCTTACAAAATATAAGTCACCATCCAAATCACTACCAGAACACTCGTCTGGATGGGGCCTGCATACTCTTAAAAATGATAATGTAAGGCTTCGGCCAATTTTGTAATCTTAAAAATGCTCTCAAGTAAAGAAATGAACCAATTTAAACGTAATGGACAGAAGAAAATACATAGAAGTTTTCCGGTATTTCAGGTCTTCCTTCCAATCCTTTGGATCCAATGATCCATACAGCAAACAACTTAATGTCGTGAAACTCATGGTATGTATATTAAATTTCATGGTATTTAATTTGAATGTTGGACTCGCAGGAAATTGTGTTCCACTTGACTGTTTAGGAATGCATAATAACAAGGAGTTGTAGGTAAATAATTCATTTTGAAGAAACTATATTTTCCAAATTGACAGAGACCAAGAGGCCGTTAAAAAATCAGCTCATTTATCAGTATTTCTCTCAACGACGCTTTCAAGGTTCGTCACGTTGATAATTAACACGGATAGGTTTTCCTCTTCTTTGAAAATCATGCTACTCATATTTCATGGGATTTGAGAGCCGAAGATAAATCCCAAGTGACACCTTTGTACTTTCCTTTCCGATCAATGTCCATACTCTATGGTTTTGAAAATAAGCAAGAGGAAACTACAGGGAATTCCTCCCACACTTGAGCTACAACTGCACTTCAATCTTTGTCCTTCAACCTGCAATTGTCAAACTGAATCCTCCAACTCCTGTTTTCAATCTTATGAAATGTGATGTCATGAATAACTCCCCCTTTTGCATTGAATGCTGTCATAACGCTGCACAAGTCCACCTCAACTTTCACTAATGAAAAATAACATAAATTATTTATGCAAAATCAGATTTTCTCCAAATGCCACGTTCAAATAAGGAGGCCGCCATAAAATAGTAAATAAAATACAAGATGCTTCATAAATGTTGTCATAAGCCACTTCCTCTAACAACCAGTTAAATTGGTTAACTATGGTAGCTCCATAAATCCACAAGAATCTATAGTAAGACATGCACTGCCACTTGTCACCTGGATACCAACCTATGAAGAGATGCTCTTTAAACATAGCAAATATAATATTTTATAATATTTACTCTCCAGTAACCACCACCAACGGCCAAAGAGGAAGATTCAAGAATATGCTCGAGAAGATGTTGTCGACGTGTCAAATTCCTATGCTAGATTAAACCTTAGGACTTGGCCAAATGGTTTATCAAATATTTTAAGCCTTATTACATAAAATTTATTCACAAAAACATTCGAAACTAAACTATTGCAAAAATTACATAAACTAATTTTGGTTGATGCAAGATTGCTCTCACATCCCAAGATGCTTCTACATCAGACACCTAGGGTAGGAAATTTTTTGTGATTATGTATTCACAAAATGGAGTTGAGTGTTCCATCCTTTCATATTGTGAGCAATGCTCAACAAACTCCATCATTGAAATTGGTACCTCTGATAACTTCTCTCTCCTCTTCCAACATCTAACTGAAACAAGCATCATTTTCTGACTACTCAATTTTGCACTCAACCTCTTCAATGTGGAATCAACTTCTCCAAAAACCGATCACCTCCTCCAAGTGTAACTCTCATTCTCCCTCCAATCTTGTGGGATTCAACCCACCATAATCCGACCTCCACCAAAATGCATCTAGACTAAACTCTGCAACACAATACAAATCTTTCTGTGCATACCAATCATCACCTATGAAAACCTATCCGAGCCCTCTCATTTGAATTCACTAACTCATTCATACCAACATGTAAATTATCACTCTTAAATTCAATGAAATATAAATTTATCTTTTCATCTTTGTATTTTCTCCTTTCATGTCTTCAACAGAACATGTAATGTTATCACCTCCTCCTTGACTTGCAACCAATGCATCCCACTCTGCTTCCATTTGCATTAGTAAATCATCTTTTTCTTTTTCTTCTTTGTCCTCCAAAGGAATCTTTTTGGCTGCAACTTCATTATACTTACATCCATCTTCACAATAATATTTAGTAGAATTAAATTTTACCTCAGTTTCATCCACTACTGCAACTCTTTCTTTACCTTCCTCTTTTCCTATCAATATTTTCAGGCCTTCTCAAAGACTTAACTCTACTGCAATTGCTTCCTTCTTCTCGGATTCAACTTTTAAGAAGCCATCAATTCTTTGAATCTCCTCTAAGATGGTATCCTCATCTCCATTGATCTTCTCATCAAATAAGGGACCCTCCTCTAAGCCCATCATCTTTGTCTCCACTACAACCTCCTCGATCTCATTCTCTATACCTTTCAATAGGCATTCCTCAACTTCAGGTTCATTAATCTCTTTGTATTCACCCTCTTCCTCTTCCTCAGTGTTACATGCATGACTGTATTGCACCTCCTTTTCTTCCTGCATTTAGAACATCATTAGAATAATAAAAATCATCATCACCTCTTCCCTCCTCTACTTTTCTTCTTTCCAACTTTGCTGCTATTTCATTAACCTGCTACTTCTACTTCATAAACTCTCCTCTCATCCGATCTCTTATCCTTTTCCTCTCTTTTTTCCATTTTAACACCTCACAAAGCCTCAACAATGCAAATTTTTAAAACCCTTAAGTTCTACACGTGCAAAATGCCTCACATTCAGCAATGTGTTTACAAATCATCATAAAAACACTCCCAGGTTCTATTGCAAACTGCCTTACATTTGGCGATGTATTTACAAACTCAAGAATCTCTTCTCAACGAATCCTCTAAGTAGCTACACTTGTAAGTTGCACATACATGTGCAACAAACTCACACACATTCCACCCTCAGATCCTAGTGCAAACTGCCTCATGTTCGGTGCTCTGACTGCACACTTAGGAACACTAGCTTTGATATCATTCATACAGGGTGACTCTCCCTCTCAAACCACACACATGCAAATCACTTGAATGATTTGACTTAAATCTGATTTCTCAAATCCATAATGGATTTAATCACATTAACAACTCAGAATTGCAAAGGATTAGACATGAAAACTGCAAGAATGTGCTACTTTCTTTTCAAATACTTCTGAAATTGGAAGTACAATACAAATCTCAAACAAGAAAACTCCACATGCAACCAAGAATAATCAGGAAAAACTATATCCTTTCTCTCAGGTTTCTACTGCAATCTAGCTTTCCAATTACATAGATGTTGTGAATCACCATCACGACTACATGGTCATCAAATAAACATCTCTGATCTGGTATAAATCAGAAAATAAGCAAGAGAAAACTTCAAAAAAATCATCCCACAATTGACCTATAACTACACTCCAATCTTTGTTGCAGCTGTCAAATTGAATCCCCCGACTCTATATTCAATCTTATGAATGTGATGTCATCAATAACTCCACTTTTTGCATTGAATGCTATCATAATGCTAAACAAGTCCACCTCAACTTCCACCAATGAAAAATAAAATCAATTATTAATGCAAAATCACATTTTCTCCACATACCATGTCCAAATAAGGAGGCCACTATAAAATAGCTATGTTACTCCGAGTTTCCAGGACCAGGGATCAAGTGGATGGGGAAATGGGTTTTCAGGAGGGATATTGTTTTTGTCGTTTTAGGGGACAGAGGGGATGGCAGAGGGGATGGCTATATAAAAATAGGGAAAATTTTAAATATTCATATGAAAACATGGATAAAGCATGCTTATATACAATATACAATCTTAAAATATAATTTTCATGTTAAACAGTTTAAATTGAGAGTTCAAATGAGATTCGAAGTCAAACAAATTGTGAAAACTCAAATATTAATACTATGGGACAGCCAGAAGACGTCCTTGAGGTGTCCCTGAGTTTCAGAGATGTCTTCATTTTCGGAACGAGTCAAATAAGTCCGGGGACATATCCCTAGATAACATTTTTAAAAATAAAAATAAAATACAAGATGCTTCATAAATGTTTTCATAAGCCACCTTCTTTAAAAGCTAATCAAACTGGTCAACTATGGCAGCTCCATAACTCTACAAGAATCTGTAGTAAGACATGCACTGTCACTTGGCACTTGGATACCCACCTGTGAAGAGATGCTCTTTAAACATAAAAAATTAATATTTACTATCCAGTAACCACCACCACCAATAGTGAAAGTGGAAGATTCAAGAATATACCAAGAAGATGCTGCCAACATGTCAAAATCTTATGCTAGATTAAACCTTAGGACTTGGCCAAATGATTTGTCAAATATTTCAGGCCTTATTACATCAAATTTATTCACAAAAAACATTTAAAACTAAACTATTGCAAAAATTACATAAACTATTTTTGGTTAATGTATGATTGCTCTCACATCCCACGATGCTCCTACATGACCTTGGCTTAGCAAACACCGCCACATCAAAGTCATTTAGCCAAAATTCCACTTTAAACACTTCTCGCAGCAATAACAATGTTCGGACCTTCGACTCACCCAAGTCGAAGAGTGAGGCAAAGAATGTTGAACTAGCAAAATAGCTGAGAGGGGGTGAATCAGATATTCATAAACACTTTCTTAAACTTTTACTGAACTGGTAAGCACTAAACCATTCAAGAACTTATAACAGATATAAACATGAAAGCACAAAACTATCAACACAATGAACACTAGAATTTACGTGGAAACCCAAACTGGGAAAAACCACAGAGAAGCTAATTCTCATGAAATGAACACCAATTAAGGTGACACCTGTTATGGTGATTTTTACAAGGGGCTCACTACCGGTCGGGCTCACTGCCTTTACACAAAAGATATATTAGAAAAAGTTTATTGACAAAATGTGAACTGATAGAATTGGATCTGACTATGCATGAAACAGTTCCAATTGAAAGCACAGTAATCACCGACAACAGAAATAGGATCCAGATCTTCTTTCAGCAACTATCAAACCTGTGCAACACAGTATGAAAGATCTCTTTGTACCACAACAACTTAACTTCCTCTTGCTTACACACCACTGCCAGATATACACTGAAACAGTCTCGCACTATACTACCTTAAGATCTTTGTTTCACATACACACCATACTATTCCACACACTCTTGTCACATACAAAAGGATATCTCTGTTTATAATATAACTGATAGGGTAGCCACATAAGTCGGCCAAGCCACAAAATATGTCGGCCGCAATACAAAAGATATTACAATTATATTTAACACGCTACAATCGTACCTAAATCTGGGACATACATAAGAAATCTTTACAACACCTTACCATAGAACCTAGATATAGGTCATCCTTAAGATACACACACTTTATATTACATTTACCTAAAAGATGAGTAAATTCTAGAACCATCGAAAAGCAGTAAGAAGGACCATGTCTAGCACAACAAAAACTTATGAACCAACCGATAGATGAGAATTGATAAAACTTGTCAAGAACAAGATATGATCACTTTACCAAAACTTCTAATGAATTGGAAGAATGACCAGGAAGTAGGAGCACTTGGAAGATCTCTATATGCACAATAGTCAACAGGTTACCAACAGAAACACGAACAACCGAAAACATGTTGATGTACCAGAAGATATATTTTGTTTGTAGAAACAAGTACACCCAACATCATATACCAAAAATTGTACATACAAAATTTGGTCTACATATATAACCAAAATGTGTCATGACACTGACAACCATCAAGTATCCAACTGACATTCCCAACAACCACCCGATACCGCTAGGAGACCGCTATGGAGGTTTCGACATCAATGACAACAATGCCATCAACATCTCAATATCTCTAACAAAGAAGTGGGAGGAAATATCTGTGTTCACTCTGTATCTCCTCACTGAAGCTAGAAAATCCTACTCCAACACCATTTTGATGGCCTCCATGCACAATAAATCCTGCTCCTTACAAACCATTTGCAATCTTTTTTCAGAGATGAAACCCAAGAAGGACATCTACCTCTTCTCACTTTTGAGCCTAATTGAGGTCTCCATCTCGAAAAAGAATGACAAAAAATTGGGGAAGCAACCCAAATATTGTAAAGATCTTCGAATCTCACGTGAGCCTCCAACAAAGCAAGCAGGATGTGAAATATCTAACAAGGGATGAGAAGAAGCCACACCACCTGGCACCTAACGTAGACCTGTAGATCATTAATGTGCAACTAATGCTTGAGATTAGGATAACAACCCTTATGAGAAATTCTATGAATGGGGAACAAATTGCGCTTCATAGAATGACCTTGACCTTCAAGATTTTAGAAGTTGACTCTTCATATTGCTTTGGGGAGAGAAGAGGGAAAGAGAAAATATAACCTAAACAAGTTTATCTAAGGCGATGAGCCAAGATTTTACAACACTTTAAGAATCCTATTCACCAAACAATATGATACAATTTAAAATCATAAGCTGTTGCAGAAAATGAAAGAGTATTTGACATGATTCAAGATCCTACAAGCTTATGCTAGCAATTATAAAAGGTTAAACTTATAATAGCCAATAACCACATCCATTTATAATGACACAAAGCATTAAATTCAACACTAAGAGAGAAACAAACACACAATAGAGGCGAACACGACACAATCTGATATGGTTGGTTTCTATTAATTGTAAGAACATAACATGCTAAGGTCTTAAAATGTAATAACAATTATTGGTTCTTTCTGGTATCGAAAAATGGTGAACCCCTAAGACAGAGTGAAGCTCTACTTTTATAAAAGATTTCCCCCATTCCTAAAAGTGGGAAGCTGCAACTTGCGCGTTGGCCTCATCATGGCAGATGTCGTAATAGACAGACTAAGTAATGATAGCCGGTTCCTCCTTGCGCAGTGGCCTTGCCACTTGTCTCCATCACTCCCACTGTAATATGTAAGCTTTTATCCCCTTCAATTTCTTTGTTTTTCTTTTGAGTTTAAGAATGTTTGAGAGAGAGTAGAAAGAGTATTTATATTGCAAAAAATACAATACTATGACAGCAAACATAAAGGAAATGCTTGCAATATTCACTTTTAAAAATCAGTCTAAAACTGAAAGTACAATACAAGGACAAAACTGAAGATACCCTGATGGATAAATCTGATTATGAACACAAATACAACATACCCATTTGCTGATAATGAAAATGAATGAGTGCCACAATAATAACCAGCAAGTACAAGCTCCAGAAACCCTAGGTTCTTCACCAAAATGCTCCAAATGGTACCGCTAAGTCTAGAACTGTCAAACAGAAGCTAAGATCTTTGGTGAATGTACATATCAGCTCCTTATACCCCAGTGGCTGCCTAGAATCCTCATGTTGACCTTCAAGAAGTGATTGCCTAGCACGAAATGATATGGCCAGCAAAGAAAATACAACCAGGCTGCCAGCAAAATAGAAGTTTAACCCTCCTCAATCTTCTCCAAAACTGTTCTCTACAAATCAGATATCCAATAAACTCTGCAAATCTAAACTCCAATACGCAAAAATATGAACTCTAAACAAAATCACCAAATTATTCTCCAGATTGTATCTCTCAACAATGTGGAGAATGTTGCCTGCAAGGTTTTTGTCCTCACAAACCAAAGATGAAGAAACAATCTCCTCCAAATACAAGCAATATCAAAAATCAAACTCAACATACCCAAATGAGAGCCCAATCCTCCTTTTATAGCTTTTCAGTTGCTTTTTCAAAAAAAAATGCATTTTTAGCTTTCCTGTTATTTTTTCGGGAATGCCTTTTTAAAAAAAAACACTTCTTTTTATTTTTTCGCTATTTATTTGGAAATACTTTTTTTTGCTTTTATTAAATAAGAATCGCTTCCCCTTTTTATTCTCCCAATGTAGCATTAAATAATAAAGACTCACCCATTAAAATAAATCACCTTTAGTTTAATATTTGGCCTCTATAGTCCCTTCATTAAATAAATAAAATTAATGATAAAGTTAAACCTTTAATTTAACTTTATTGACATATCTAGTTTACTATTAGTTAATTTAAAGTGCCTAGACCATATCAAAGTCAAGATGAGCATCAAAATTGAACCCAACAACAATACTAAAAATAGTGTTTACTCTCGAAGGGAATGTTCTTAATCTACGCAGAGTAAACAAGGATATAAAAACGGAAACATATCATACATAACAAATGAAGTAATCAACACAATCATATGGTAGAGAGATATGATATTTTATTACCAAGTGTAATGTTTGTACAATCATGAATGTGAACTGGTTCCCAATCCAAACATAAGTGTTGAACGGTTAGTTAAGATTGCCAACCATCGACAACCGACACAACCTCTCGAGAAAAAATAAAAACACTTGCAAAAATTGACAAGACTTAACACTATATTATTTATTTATTAGCGACAATTTTGCCATCTACATTAGCCCCCACAAACAAGTTATCTTCTAGAGGACAAAAACAAAATGGGGCGTAACTCTATAGAATCATTGAGAGCTAGGAGGGTGAGAGAATATTCCTAGAGTGGTCGAGGATATCGAGGGCTGCTGTTGTAGATGCTGCACTTACTCTATTCGCAGCTGCAGATCTCGCTCTGCCTCAAGCTAACACTCTCGTGAAGTCTTCACCATGTACACAACCTCCATGACATCTTGCTCCTTCCACTCCAGCTGTGCAGTTACTGCTACAAGACATTCCTCCAACTTGGCCAGTTTGGTGTCCTAGCTTGCCACGGTTTCTTTCTAATGCTCCACTTTCTACTCGAGGGCCCCTTTGAGCATTCGCTCTATATTGGTAAGTTTATTTTGTAGTGCCAATTTCTCCCGTACAACTGCTATCTCCTCCAATGCAGCTAGTCTCTCTGCCTCAATCTCCCTCGCTAAGCGTGTTGCCCTCTGTGACTGATAAAATATCTCCCTGAACAAGCTCTCCATGTTGTGCAAGGTGGATAATATGTCTCCCTGACCCTCCTCCATTTGAGCTCGATGCCAAGTCTCAATCATCTCAGGTGTCTCCATAGTGATGTCATCCAACTTTGCTAAAAATCTTTGTATGCTCTTGAGGGCATCTCATGGGTCAGGTTTTAAAACCCGAATATGGATCTCCTCCCTCTTGTTGGATTCGTCGGTTACCATACCAGTCTCCCCAAGATGTGTACTTTCCTCAATTTTTGTAACCATTTTCTCCTTCTCAACTAATATTCAAGAGTCGCTTTTTCGTCCCTACAGAGCTCCATCGCCTTCTCAGTATGCAGCTCCATCTCTATATGCTCTACCCTACCTCCTTGTTGTAACTCATCTACCAAGTGAGTGCCTTCCACTATGCATAGTGATGGAGATAGAGGCATGCTTGGTGCCACATCAAACTTATCTAACCAAATATCAAGGGAAGCATCTACCTCCTATGGTTTCTTGGCTAGTGTATTCGATGCACCTGTGGTATTTTTTGGTATGGTGCTTCTAGTGATTGGTACAACAATTGGTATAGGGTAGCTTTCTTTGCAATGCGATAACCATGGGGTTGGCCTCTTGTAGCCCTTCAAGCATTGCAATCTGTAGAAATGTACTTGACAAGAGTAAATGTGTCGTCGAGGATAGCCTAGCCGGTACAAAGGTAATGCTACAACCCATTGATCCCCTCGGTGTTGTACCAACCTTCAACTGTGTTACTCCTTCACCCTTGCCTGCATCATCTTTGGGAGGTGGTATGGTTATGTTAACCCATGGATATACAAAACCTTCATCTGAATCTTCCCTCATGGTTGATGTGCCCTCCATTGTACCCTCAAGTTAAATCTCCCCTTCGTCCTAATTAGTGCCATTAGGTGCCATCCAAAATGTATTATATCCACTCTCTCAGCGGATGAAACTGACATTGTGTTCTCCTCCTCACCAGGGATTCCTTCACCTTCAACACCTTCATCCTTGTTGTCCTACAACTCCTGCCATCTCTTCTTCTTTGAGGGTTAGGATTGCTCATCTCCGATTGTAAGTTGACAAATGCATCAAATAAAACATGGATGGCTTATTCGATTCCACTTGAATGAGAGGTTGGAACCATCCCCATTTGTCTACAAGTACTTGCGTGCGGAGTGCTTCCAAGAAGAGTGCAATGGCATGATTGGACATGTAAAATATCTTGCGCTTGAGAGTTCAAAGTTCCTTGATGTGTCTCAAGAGCACAATCGCCCAATTGTATATAGTGTCATTCATGATCCCATCTATCAACTGTATCATCCACACTGTGATGTCTGAGGCTTTGTTGGCCCCCATTAGATAATTCTTCACCAAGTCGAAAGTGCATCTCCACTCCACAATGGCTATGGAGCTCTTCTTGACTCCCTTTTCATTGCTACAACTCCATAGACTCTCCCACTATTTCTTTGTCAAATTATTCTAGCATACCAACTCTACTAACTTCTATTTTTCTTGCTTCATCTTTCCTAAGGGTTTGGCCACCTTGTGCCCTCTTGTTGGAATACCAAATACCCTCGTAAATTCTCCAGGGCCATATGATTCTATGACTTTGCTTCCTTAGAACTATATGATGGACCGATTGCAATGTCGGGCGTATCCTACAACTAGGGTCTTTAATACTGGCTCAAATTCCCTTATGTTTAAGATAGGCATCCCAATTGCCTTGTCTACTTCAGATTTTCTCAGTGAGGTCTTCATGGGATGATCATTTGGAGTCTCTTGCCACCATGTATGGTAATCAATATCGCTCACACTCTCAAAGGTAAGACTCTCGACCATCATCGCTCATTTTTTTGGTTTCTTTGCCGAGTCTTCTTCTTGCTGCTACCTGCAACTGTTGTCATGGCCGATTGTGACATTGCGTCTTTGTCTTTCTTTCTTTTATCTCTTTTTGAATAATTGTTGTAACTGCTAGGGTTCCCGTAAGTGATTTTGACCATACTGGGACTTTGGCCTGCCTTGTACCAATTTTCTTGCTCTGCCTCGTACTGCTTCGTACGACTTGAGCAGACTATTCAAGCTATGATTCCGAATTTATTAACACATGTTCTCAATTCGTCTACCTTGGCACGTATGGCTCCACCACTGGTGCGTACGGTTGCTTCTCCCTTGCATCCGTACGACTCTTCTTCCAATTTGTACGACCTCCTAAGATTCCCCACATGCGGTTCCTTATGCTCGTACAACACCATGTCAACCTCATACCACTTTAGCACTCTATCAACCTTGTACAACTTTAGCACTTTGTCAACCCTGTGAGGCTTCTCTCTGCTCCCGTATGGATTTAGTGGTCTGATATCGTTTATTCGTAAGAATACAGATGTGGTGTCTTTTCTGCGATTTCCAAAACCTATCCTTTGGTTTTACCTCTTTTCTTCTTTGCTCCTGCCTTTGATGCTTTTGGCAAGAATATTTGTCTTGTGATAAATTTATAAGTGCCTCTTTGGCACGGTGAAAGTAGTCTTCTTAGATAGTACAAATTACCCCTCCAGACAACGCAACTTCTCTATTCGGATTGCTTGCAATTTAGTATTGTTTCCTCAGTGTGGACTTGCTTAACTTTGGATGAAAGGGATTGTATACTGGTTTAAATAGGCCTTCCTTCTCTAGGGTTGGGTTTCTAATTGCACACTTTATTAAATAAACAAAAAATAATCTATTTCTTGAATTTTCACTTTTAACTTTTGGCTATCTCTTATTTGAGCCTTTGTTTTGTTTTCTTCACTAACTCCATACTTTTTATTGTTCTGTACAAATCCCTTCACACTTTCGCCATGTTTTTAATTTTTTCTAGAAAAAAAGATTTCCTAATTATTTTCATCTTCAACTTTTTGACTTCAATTATTTACAAAAAATTGTACCTTTTGATTTTTTCATACCTCTTTGGCTTACTTCCCATGTGATGTAGTCTTGCACTTTTCTTGTCTTCTTTCCCTTAATTTTTTACTTCCTGAACTCCATAACCATTCTTCCCCTTCATTTTTTAAATAATTCTAACCTTGTAAGTCTTCATGTCACCTTTTTTGTTTTTTTGTTGGTTCTCCTCATTCCCCTCGATTCGATATAGGTCAGGCCTTGATTTGCGACGCAAACCGCCACCAACATGTTCCTAGGGCATCTTGTAATACTCATTTCCACAACATTTTCCAATATATTCAAGATCAAATATTTTATCGAGTGGCACGGGTCCAATACCCTTGTAACTTCCATCTACATACTGACCACCATACTTGTGATATGAGACTGCTTCTTCTCCATCAATTGTTGGAGGTCTAGCAAGGTTCAAGATGACTTTCCACAATCAATTGAAAGCAGACAGAATTGAGGCCTCTCCCTTCGTCCATGTATCTTCAAATGATATGCTTGTTGTATCCATCTCTCTCTACGACAAACAAATCATCTATTTTCACAACCACTTTTAGGCATGGTCCGAGGGTGGCTCCATACTCCTCTAAGTCAATTGCCTCTTCTAACTCTTCTTACCAGAGTTCTTCTCTCTTGGCTTGTTCTTCTTTTTTCTTCTTCATTTATGTCATATGTGACATACCCTTCACGTCTCCCCTCATATAGAAATTTCCATTTCCAATAGTCGTTCATCCAAACACACAGTACAAGCATGCCAAATAGCATTTTCGTGAGATGTTTATGGACTCTAAGAACTACAATGCCTTCTATCTTTTTCCTTGCCAGCCTTTCCTCTGGTGCCATCATTGGTTTATCCTAGTCAAGGTCTGGTGTATATGGTTCTTAAGTTATCACAAGGTCTTCTTCAAGCTCTTCATTTCTTCCAATTGTCCAGTCGCCACGGGTAACATACCCTAACATATGTATTGCCATAGTAGGTCTCTCCCTTTTTCTGTAAATTTTAAGCTTCGAGCCATTTACTGGATCTGGAATATGGTTATCGTTGAGCGTTGATAATTTGATTGCACCATTCAAGCCAACCTCTCTTACTTTATATGACCCCAACCAATGAGCTCAAAACTTTTTTGGTCAGAGTTCGTTACAACTGTTATACTTCTACACTAACTGTCTAGGTCGAAATTTAATCTACTAGAGGTGTTTGTCATGCCAGAGCTTCTGCCGACATTGAGCTACCTCTGTCGCCCATTGTACCATCATACGTCACTTGTCAAGCTTTGTGAGGTTTAGAATACGTTTTCTCAGGCTCTTTGTGTCCACTAGATGGTTCTCAACAACAATTTGTAGGCTAGTTACTATATACTCTATTGGCACGGCCGCTTCATCTTCGTACATGAGTTGGAATGGGGTGTGTCTTGTGGTTACTTTGTACGTGGTGTGGTACACACTTAGTATTACTAGGAGTCTCTCTTCCCAATTTTTTTGTTCCATTCCACAGGATTTGTATATGATTGAAATTAGAACCTTGTTTGTGGACTCCACTTGTCCATTGGCTTGGGGGTAGTACAGACTAGAAAAGTTATAGAATATTTTGAAGTCAGTCATCAGTGTCCGAATAACATGGTTCACGAAATGTACCCCGCAATCACTTATGATCTAGATGGGGATGCCAAACCGCGTTATAATCTACTTGTAGAGAAACCTTACTAAACTGATGGCGATGCCATTTCGTAAGGTACTCATTTTCCACTACAATGAACTGACACTAATGCATACTACTCGCCTTCCTAGTACGCACACCATTTCACAAGCTACTCTATCTCCCCTACGATGTACTGACACTAATGCACACTACTCGCCTTCAATGGTTCGACAAAGTCGAGATCCCATCTTTCAAATAGCTTCTATGGTTGTGAACGGAACATGGGCATGAAATCCCCATATAGTGGCTTACCCGCCCTCTGGCATGTCTCACATCCTAGTACGCACTCTCCAACTTCTATAGGCAGAGTTCGCAACCATAGCCCTTCCAATAGCACATTTTGTGTGGTGGCATCCAATCCCATCTGGTCACCAACTAACGCTTCATGTGATTCCTTCAACACCCCAAGGATTTCTTCTTGCATTACACATACCCATAGGACCTAGTCTAGCCCCATCTTATAGAGCAGTCCATTAATAATTTGAAATATTTTCTCTTCAGGGCTACCTTATTCCGTTCACTCAGCGACATGTCCCTTGGGAATGTGGAGGTGGACAAATACTCTCCAATGTTCTCATACCAAGGTGGCAATGCAACAATCTGGAAGAGGCAGGCATCAAGGAAATCTTTGCTCACCCCCTCTGGGAGCTCTCGAGACTTAATCCTTGATAGTTGATCTACAATGACATGGCTCTTCCTCGGTTTTACAATAATGGTGAAGATGAACTCCTATAGCAAGAGTAACCATCTACTCACCCTCCCTTGGCTGATCAGCTCGTTTAATAGGTATAGCAGCACCTCGTGGTCCACATAAAGGTGAAGGGTGTTGCAAGTAGATAGTGTCAGAACTTTTGCACTGAGTATACCATGACCAGTGCCTCTCTCTCCATTGTACTATAGTTTCATTCAGCTTTGGTATGTTGTATAATACTGTAGTCATACCCTCTCAAGTCATCATAAGTTCATGCCATAATTTTGTCATACTTGTTATAGAGGTTTATTAGCCCCTCCTTATCCTTTTGGGGAGCTTCTTCGTCAACTTTGAGCTTCCCATATCCTCTGACATCAAGGTCAGTCTAGTCTCCCTTATCCACAATGAACTTCCACTTATCATTTCTTGCATCATCACAGTCAAATAAGTTCTCCGACATGATTAGGCCTTTAGGGAACTTATTGGTTTTAAGCTGACTGATTTGGTCTTATAAGCCTCTTTGATCTTCGGGTGCAATTTCTTTGTGAACTTATGCAATTGCTGGATGATCATGGAAATCTAAGCATCATCCTCAAACACCTGTCAGTTCTAGTCATTATCAAGAATAGTTGGCCTCACAATCACCCACACCAAGTTCTTTTTGGTCAACAGATCTGTCACTGGGTTAAATTGGGATCCAATTGTCACCATACACTCTGTTTCCATGTTGAGCTTCCTAGAAACCAATAGGATATTTTTAACTTCAAATTCTTCAATTAGGTCCCACACCTTATGGCAACAGGACTACATCCTTACATTCTTCTTGACTAACATTCCCCTTATGTATTTGATTACCAATTTTGAGTCTTTGAAAAGTTTCAGCTACTTAATACACATCCTTTCTACGAGGCTCAACCCTCAAAGTAAGTCTTCATACTCGGCTTCATTATTCTTGTAGGAAAACAAGAAACAAAAATCCCTTAAGACTTCCTTTTCCATAGGGGATACCAAACGGATACCAACTCTTGAGAGATTTTTGCATTTGGTGCCATTAAAATTCATAGTCCACATGTCGGGATCGGTGGTAGGAATCTTCCCACTGATCTTTGGACTTGTGATGACTTAGGGTATCGTTTGATCTTCATCATACAACACATAAGTCCCAAGGCCAGTAGCATCATAGTTGTCTAACACATTGTTCTTGAAAAATTCACTCATAAGCATTTCTCCGGGGTTCCTATCTCCAGTGACTCCTTCATCTTCCAACAATTGTACATGATACATCTCATTCTTGGTGAAGGAGGTATGGGCAGCTTCAAAGTTCATAATAGCATCATCAACTATGTGTTCTGGGTGCATTGGCTCAGACAAGACTTTCTTCTTGTCATCATACTTTGTTCTCAAAATCAAATGAGACTAGTCTAGGGATAGGTATCCACCTATTTTGGCCGTAAAGTCGCGGGACAAGCACAAGCTGAAAACAAGGGCAATGTCTAAAATGACCACTTCTTGGGGAATGATAATGTTGGGGCACGCATACAAGGTCAAAGGGAGACTTCTAATTAACCGTAAGGCTTAGACATTATTGCCATCTAGTTGCATGACTCCTCTATCCAAGGGCTCATACTTCAACCCTAAGGTGTTTTCTATTGCTGACATCGGAATCAATCATAGAATTGTGAAGCAATTTATCACCCACTATGCGAGTCAAAAAGAATGGGGAAGGTTTTGGCTTACGTGTTTCTTTTGTCGTTGCTTTTTCTTTAGCAATCATAGAGACCACAGGTGACTGGTCCTCCACTCCTTTAGTCGGCTCCCAACCCTTCTAGGTGTGATCTAGTGTTGCCTCAAGTGGTGCCTACTTTTCGTCACCCTCTAGAACTTTCCACAACAAAGACTTCTGCTCCAAATTGGCTAGGATGTCCCATAGTCAACAAGTTAGCCGAGGCTTTTTTAATTGCTCAACCACATTAAGTGGTCCAAGCATTTGAGCTTTGGGATCCTTTAGCTTGTAGGAAAAGGTCTCCTTTGGCTTGTAGGGCTACTACATCGCTTTCTATGGGTCTTTACCTTTTTCAGGAATAGTTTTGGGCCACTACACTTGAGGGACCGATTCCTCAGTGAATCTTCTCTGGGAGAAGGTGTTGTAATCCGATTGTACCTGTGTGGGTTTTGACATTGGGGCATCATTTGCGAACACCACATATTCTCCCTCCATCCATGATTAAAGTGCATGGACTAGGGCAATCTCTCCTTCCGGTTCAAGGGGCATCCTTTGAACTTGGACAGTAACCATAGCGTTCTCCATGCCTGAAGATTGGTAAGCATATACGCCTACATCAAGGGTAATACCCTAACTCCTCTTCTCTGCTATTCTCTACTAGAGGTTACCCCTCAGGCAATTTCAGGGTGTGTGCAAGTCATTGCATGGAAGACGCCATTCATTTCTGCCATCTTCCAGGTTGTTTTGGCCGACAACTAGCTCCTTAGAATGGTTAGGTGGTATAGCTTGTAGCAAGGTTGGAATAGGTAATATTTGATTAGAAGGCTACTGCTGAGCACCAGATCTTGCCCCGACTTGGTACTGGTTGTGCTGGAAAGGAGGCCTCCCGCCTTGATAATTCTAGTAAGGGGGCTTCAAAGTTGCAGCTTGCTATCTCTTTAGATTAATTATCTCATTGGAGAAGCTCTGCATCAGGTGCTTCATGTCGTTAATTTTCATATCTAGCAAAGATGCAGTGAATGCATTCATTTGTGCATTAGGATATATATAAAAGGAAGTCAAAGCGGAAGATGTACTTCGAGCAACATCTTGCAACGGAGTTGACACTTCTAGAAATAGTGGCATAGGTGGATGAGGAGGAAGCTTCCCAACACCTATTAAGTTGTTCTCGGTTCTAACCACCAAGCCATATGCATCCAGCATTGTCTATCATCCCACCGACTAGATCATGGTAGCTAAATTTGAGATGAAAGCCTTTAGATAGAAAACAAATGCCATATCTGTCAAGGGTTTAGCAAAAATTGAGATTCGTTACCAAATTTTGTGAAACCTAGTGTTGAAATCTATAATTGCTTCTTCGGGAGATCTTTTGATGGTTATTAACTATTGAAGCAGGGATGATATGTTCCATTTCTTTGTAAAACATTAAGCAAAGTGGTCCCCTAATTTGTCCCAAGTACCTGTTGAATTTGCGGGAAGGATTCTATACCAATTCGTGGGAAGGAATCTATATCAATCTAGGGCCTTTCTTTTGAAGGAGGCAGCCAATAGTCTAAGATGCTACATTTTCGTCTATGATGTGATGCATAGTACACACATCAACCACATCCTTCGAATGCTCCGCGAGAATTTTGTAGTCCTCTCTGGTAAATTTGGGTAGTGATTTCAAAGAATTGGTAGGAATTGGATCCCAAACAGCTAGTGGGGTTGGAGGTATTAGTGGTTTGCCATTTTTCCATGCCAAAAAGTTTTGAGGCGATCCTGGAAGAACCATTTGAACTGTATTTTGAGCTTGTGCTTGAAATTGTGGTTCTCCCTCGAGATACAACTACTAAGGTAATAGAAAGCCTAGATTGTCTATTGTTCTTGATCTAGTTACAGACCTTTGGCTCATAAACCCACTTCTATTTGAGCTTCATAGTGGTCCCACCGAGCATGCCAAAAAAAGAAATTGTTGATCACTAATGATTGCGCTTAGGATAACAACCCTTATGGGAAGTTTTGTGAATGGGGGACAAATTGTGCTCTATAGAACGACCTTTAGGATTTTCGAAATTGGCTCTTTGTTTTAGTTTGTGGAGAGGAAAGCGAAAGAGAAAATATAACATCAACAAGTCTATCTCAGACAATGTGCCAATCTTTAACAACACTTTAAGAATCCTATTCACCAAATAGGATAATATAATTCCAAATCATAAGCTGTTTTAGAAAATGAAAGAGTACTTGACATGTTTCAAGATCCTACAAACTTATGCTAGCAATTATAAAAGCTAAAACTTATAATACGCTATAACCACATCCACTTTATAATGAAACAGAGCATTAAATTCAACACTAAGATAAAAACAAACACACAACAAACAAACAAAGCACAATTGACATGTTTGATTTCTATTAATTACAAGAACATTATATGATAATGTGTTAAAATGTAATAAGAGTTACTAGACCTTTCTAAATGTTCTTTCTAGTATCAAAAAATGGTCAATGCCTAAGAGCAAAGCTCTTCTTTTATGCAAGATTTCCCCCTTCCTCAGAAGGGGGAGGCTACAACAACCAAGATTCCTAATCGCCAGTCTCATCATGGCAGCCATTGTAACAGAAGGACTAGGTAATGATAGACGGTTCCTCCTTGCATGGTGACCTTGCCACCTTTCTACTCCACAATCGCTGTTGAAATTGTCTCATGAATCAACTGGAAATGGTAGCCTTTGAAATCCTGCAAGATGTTGACACACAAAACTGCTATATTTACTCTGCGGCCTATCTGCTTGAAAGATGAGCCAATAGCGCACTTTTATAAGCTTCTAGGATTTAGAGAAGTCTCGGCTTGCACTCTACTTACACACGACACGTTTTGTTGCTTTCAGCATCTAAAACCATAAACCTCTACAACTTTGCATACTGAATTGCTGGTTGGCCACATGGCGTTGTGTTTTCAAAGTTTGTGTCTTACCATCCTGGGAAAATGGGTTAGGCCAACATGTGATAGATATGGAGACATTCCTTAAAAGAAAAGAATGGGCCCGCCGCTATTAAAGAACCAACATAGGATCCTGCCAAATGGCATGCTCGCACAACATGGAGAGGAAAAGGATCCTGCGGCTTCAAAGAACTTGTGTCGCTTCACCATGTGGCACATATCAGTGTTGCATTTAATTCTGAAGAATGAAGGAACCCACCGGAATAAAGGAAGGCATAAGGATTAATAATTAAGGCTCGGCCCTACCAAAAAATGCTAACTTAGGCTCTTAGCCAAAAGTTGTGGTAGATAACATCTATAAAAACAATACAAAATTCTTTTGTATATCCATTTTAAGTTTGAGAAGACATTGCCCCTACAGATATGCTTTCCCTTTATTAGGGCAATAAATAGTGAATGGCAATTAATTGAGAATGCCACAATCAAATAGTCAAATCACAAGAAAGTTTGCGCAGCCAAAACATCTCCTATAGTTATAAGTTCAAACCCATCAGCCGCATCTTTGGCCAATTTGTCTGCCTCTCATTTGCCTTCTCTATAGACATGATTAATGGTATATAATTCAAAGCTTTGCAAAAGTTCTAGGCCTCGCTCCAACAAAGCCCAAGTAGTTTCCAATTAGGTGTGGATCTTAACTGAGGAGCATTGACAACCAAAAAGGAGTCGCCTTCAATTTCAATCCTTTTTATACATGACTATCCATCAAAATTTTAACCATCCTTGTTGAGGCGGGGAACAAACCACTCCCTCCCTAGTGACTCTAAGAAATGGCACCCCATTCTGATCCATCAGGGAACCTTAAAAACCTGCCAATTGATTCTCATTTTGGCATCCCAATCTGTGAATGAAATAGTCTTCAAATTGTGTTGAGAAATCCTACTACTCACCACCCTATAGCCACTTCAATTTTGTTCTCTTTTTGTTCTCTATCCCATTTGTTTGCTAGAATTGACCTGGAATTGGAAAATGGGAATTGGTGAATTGGTATAGGCCAATTCCAATTTTGGTCCAAAATGAGCATTCTACAATTCCACCTCAGAACCTGGAATTGGAATTGACTCATGGAATTGGAATTGAGAATTCAATTTTGAAAAGGGAAGCCAATTCCTATTTTCCAATTCCAGGTCAATTCCAGCAAACAAACGGAGATAAGCTCATTTCCTTGTCTTGAAAATCCTTCTATTTCTTTCCTTCAACAGCTCCCATAGAAGGATGGACAAACTGGTCTATAGAGACTTGCAAAGGATGCAAATCACTTAACGAACGACCATGACTGAAATAGGCTAAGTATATGACTTGTGAGGGCACTAGACCATCCAAACTTAGTGCAGAGTCATCGCCACACTCCTGAGCGAAGGGGCATGCCAGAATATTCACTGGTTCTTCTTGGGTTTTGCATAACAAACACCATAACACACACCTTGAGGGACCATGGAAACCCATTCTCCTAAACTTTCCAGCTATAAGAATCTTCCTATGTAGACCAGCCCATGAAAAGGTCCCTAGTTTTGGAGAGATAAAATTTTCTCCAACAAAGATGTAAGGGAATCTCAATACCGTCCATCTTTATGTCCTTAGACAGTTATAGGTAACCTTGATATTATACTGCCCTATTTTTTAGCCACCCCAAATCAACACATCCATCCAATGTCAGAAGAGAATAACCTTGTTCACAAGCATGGTAGTAAGAAGTTCAATGTATCCCATAGGCAGACCTAAGGCAAAGAAGTCTTTCCACCTCCACTCCAGAGTCCGGTCTTTGGGAGAAAAGATAACATAATCTCTTACAAAGTCTCCCCACAGGTGTTTAAAAGCATTTCACACTTGTTCTATGCATATCAAACTATCCAAACTAGGGTAGCCAACCCAACAACCCTCCCAAAACAAAGCCTTTCTGCCATCATGAATGTCCTAGGAAAGATAATAACAATTGTTTTACAAGTTTGCGTAAAGCTCCAAACTTGAGAACCTCTAAGAGCGTTTGACATGGAAAGGATACTAGAAGGGTTGTCTCCATCATCATAGCAGGTCTTAAGAATCTTAGCCCATTTCTTATGGGGTTCCTTATACATATGCCAAACAAGTCTGCCCCCAAGAGCTCTATTCTAAAAAATTTAATTTCTGGTATGTAAACCTCTCCTCCTTTGCCCTACAAATTGTATCCCAAGAGATTAGGACTATCTTGTCCTTGTCATCAGTCCTCTACCAAAGTAATTTTATCATTCAAAAACTATAAAACCAACTGATAGTGTCGAACAAGACAAGAGATAGATGGAGATGGCTAAGATGAATAGCTTGAGCAAGGTGATTCTTCCTGCCCATGAAAGCCACTTGCATTTCCAAGAGGATAGTTTGGCATCCATCTTTAATTCAAGGGAGTCCCAAAGTTTTCCAGATCTAAGTCCTTTGACCAATGGGAGTCCTAGATAGGAACAAGGTAGTTGCCCCTTCAAAGGAACAAGGTGCAGGATTCAAAGGATCTCTTGTTCCTTGGGAATAGGGGTGTGAAAGAAAAAGACTTCTAGTTTGGCCTTGTTCGCCTCCTACCCTGAAGCTCAAGAATAGAGGCTTAGAATAGCACTCAGTTGAAAAGCCCCCTTTATTTTTGTTCCTTTGAAGACCATTGCATCATTTGCAAAATACTGACGATAAATCACTCAGAGCACGCTACTGATCTCAACACCTTCAATATTTCCTACCACAATCTCATTTCTATAATTCCTACCTAGGGCTTCTGCCATAATGATAAATAAAAATGGAGAAATGGGTCCCCTTGGCAAATGTTCCTTGAAACTTCAAAGAAACCTTTGGAACAGCCATTAAGAACTGAGAGTTTGAGGTTGAGATGCAATTGAAAATCCAATTCAACCATCTATTATTAAACTCCAAAGACCTCCATCAACTTTAAGAGGAAACACCAATCCACTTGATCATAGGCTTTCTTAATATCCAACTTGATCACCATGCATATTTTCTAGGTGTTGTGCGGAATGAATAGATTTTCAATTACTAGGTTTTCAATTTCCCTATGGCCTGAACCCCCATGAAATATCCCAAGTAGGAATTTGCTCTGTTGCTGCTATAATATTTAATTAAATAAAATTATGTTTTCCTGTAGACTTTTGTGATCTTATAGAGCTAGACAGAAGTTGCAGAATAATGTTGTTTCTTTTTGTATTTTTCAGAATATTCGAACAAGTAATGTAATAGATGAGATGAATAATGAAATAAGAATCAATATTGGCGCTAACTGTAGAAATAAGAGGAAACACCAACCATTAACTCCAGCAACGATGAACAGAAGTCTGCACCAATTCCAGCGTAGAAGGTACCTGCTGCAATGGCGGCCTATAGCTGCG
>MU224406.1:2573967-2585338 GCA_018584345.1 Thuja plicata | reverse complement strand
AGTGGGACCTCACATCTGGAAACTGCCACATCCTCCTAAAAAGTAGGGATATCCCCTAAAATCTAGGAGCTGCTCCAAACTGCTTGTAAAGCCAAAATCCAGTCACTGAATGCACTGAATGAGTCCCTATCCATCTCCGCTAGCCTACGAGACTCCAATGATAGGCCAACTCCTCCGTCTCTGATGTCCACTCTAGAAAGGGAACATGACACCCCATTACTTGCTAGGTTTTCAATTTCCTTTTGTATAGATCTAAATTAGTGTTCATTTGGATTCCTAGTTTAGGAAAATATCTATCTTCAAATGCTCCATCATGTGCTTGACCAAGAACTACCTGTTAGGGGTGTTTAAGCACCTAACATTCCACTATAGGAGCCTCATTGTTCCTCAAGAAGATGGGCTCCCTTCCCGGATCTCAACATCATGGTGCTTTTGGCTTGACCTTCGCATCCTCATCCAGAGCTCTCTTCCTAAAGTGTTTACCTATCCCTATACTTTCCTTTTCCACAATCTAGACAAAACTTCTTTTCTCACTTCTAAATAACACCCAACTTTCCAATGTCCACCAAAGCTCTATTTGTCTCAAGATCTGCAGTTTCCCAAACAAGTGTTCATCCTCCAAAAATTCCCCTTTTATAATTTCTTTCTATAAATTTGCAATAGATTGGGCAATTTGATTTGCATGGGTAGGCCCAATCTGTAAACCATCCCTCATATTATTGGTAAAATCCATCATATCATAGGCCATCTCCATGAATAGCATGTTGATACTTAAATGATGAAGTGGAGGTCTACCAAGCCTATGGCCATAATTGGGTTAGGATCTAATTGCAGGCTTGTTGTGACCTAATCACATATTGCCCATTTCAAATGGGACCCCTATCTTTCGGCTCGTTTGCCCCTTTTTTGTTTCTTGTCTTAGTAGTTCTGGCTCTAGTTTCTTAGGTTTCAGCCGTTCTAGCCGAGAGGTGTCAGGTCTGACCAAGTATCGAGTCAAGTTTGATTCTTTGCTTTCAAGTTTGGTTTTAAGTGTTTCCTCACTAGGAACCGCAAGTTTTAGTAATGTGGTAAAAGGGAAAAAGCAAGGATATCTAAAGTATGATCAGAGGGCTTTAAAAGGGGGACAAAATCCAATTTTTGTCAAAGTATGGTGATCATCCCAAATGGACCCCAAGAAATGGGAAATTGTAAAATCAATGCATAAGGCCCAAAAGTCTCCTACATGAGTGAACTGTGTCCTCAGCTTCAGAAGGGAGAGCTTTGCAAAAGATGAAATCTGGTTTCAAAATTTGAATACCTCAGTGTTCGATCAAGAAAGGGACATCCATGGCTTCTCAATCGGCAGATCGAAAGAGTGTGTAATTGGCAGTTTGTGTTTCTTCAGGTTCTGGTTGGGGTTTGGAATTGGCAGGGAGTATCCTTTATCTGCGACAACCATGGCAGAATACGCAAATATCCAAGACCAGAGGAGCTTTCATCACTGAGGTCTTTGGGATGCAAGGGCTCAAAATTCTGGCAGCTAGTACAGTGGCCCTAATTGTGTCGGCTATCATGAAATCAACAACAAGCGATAAGCCATCATTCACGCAGAAGGACGTAGTATGGAGAATAATCTTAATGCTTGGAGCTGTTCCCACCGGTTTCACATGTTATTGACGGATGAGAGTGCCTGAAACCGCCCAGTATACTGCTTTAGTCGCAAGAGATGCAAGGCAAGCTGAAGAGGACATGTCTAGAGTTCTTAATCTGATATTTATGAAGTTGAGTCGCATAATCCGCACCCACAGTTTAGTTCATGGCTTTCATGGAGCGGCACGGGCTAGAATTGCTAGGCACGTCATCCACATGGTTCTTCGCGGATGTTGCATTCTACAGTAGCAATCTGTTTCAGAACAACATATATCATAAAGTTGCAAGTCTGAAGAAACCCTTGTTGTCAATCAGGATTGCACCCATGATGCAAAGTGTGAAACCTCGCAATCCTGTTGAAACATGGAAATGTTCCCGCTGTCGTGAATGGGAACGAGTCTCCGGATCATGGGCCGGCTACCTCCTTGTGATCACCTAAACTATTTCTTGAAGAGGAAAAGGGGTAGAAGGATATGCTTAAAAGACAACTGTGCTACTGAGGTGATTCACCAAAATTTGATGTTGCAGCAAAAAACTTGAGATAAACAGATATGTTAAACACAATTATCAACTTGATGAATTCTACAATAATGATTCAATGAAAGGTTCCTTAACCAGCAATAAAGAGGAAAACACTAACATTTTCACAGTTTAATCACTTAAAATTAGCGGCAACACAATCATAACAATCAAACTATTACACAAGAGATAGCTGGAAAAGGTATCAAAACTCTATATAAATCTCCAAGGATCTACTACAAACTGCCTCCTTACAATGATGCGTACTTTTTGCAATGTGCAAAAGAGGTCAAAAAGAAGAAGGTCCTAAATAATGAGGTAAAAGTACAAGATATAGCCCCAAGAAACAGAAGGGTCGAATGCATGGAAAAAACCCACAAAAAGAGGCATGAAACTGATGGAAACTAAAGTGCAACTGCTGTAAGAACTCCTCCAAGCCAAGTGCAACTGAAAATCAACTCAAACTGATCCCCCAACTGCTCAAAACTCTCACAAACATGCATAATGAGTGGGGGTCGGATGTGAAAAGAAATCCCACTGAAATAGGGATATAACTCTAAGAAACTGTAACTAAACTGCCCCAAAAAGCTCCCCAACTGATGCCAACTGAAAAAACAACTCCCAAGTAACTCCAACAAGGCCCCAAAGTGTTGTAAACAGATCTTCAACTGCCCCAAAAACTGATAATGAACAGAAGTAACTCCTTCTTGATGCTGTGAACATGCCATAACAACAGAAGAACTGAATGTGAAAAGAAAACCCTCCCTAGAGATGAGCATAAGATAAACAATCAACTGCTGGTCAACTCTAGCTAGGTGACATAACTAAGGCAAAAACCTAACTTATGAAAGACAGTCCTCTACTTTGCACTTTTGACAATAAATAATAGTTGCCTTATAATATTGACAAGCTATTTATTATTGTTTACAATAAGATGTGCAAGGCTCTTTTAAAACCTTTATTTATTTAATTAATTATTAATCGATTATGTTTAGTATATCTGATATTTTAAAATGAATAGTATAAATATTCTTTTTAAAATATTGAATATATTAAATACAATTGATAATATTTAGTTAATAAATAAATAACGACTCTAAGAATAATATATTTATTTATTAAATAATAATTATAATAGAAAATATTTAATTCAAAAATGGATAACTTGATCTATTTTAAAATTAGATATTTGATATTTACAATTATTATAAAATAGATAAATATCTTTTTAGAAACTACTTGCAATTTATTAATTAAATTCATCATATTAATTGCATATTATAAATAATAATTTTACTTTAATATTTAACATATTAAGTAACACTAATAAAAGTCTTACTTAATATTTTTGATATTTAAAGTGAAATTACTATTTATAATGTATGATTAATATAATGAACAAACTAAAATAAATAAACTCTAACCCCTTTTACATAATATACATTATACTATATGCATAATTTATATTTAATAGATAATAACATCATCTATTAAATATAAGTTAGACATATAGTATAATATATTCGTTTTAGGGAAGGTTAAAAAACGAATAAATCAAAACATAATTGAAAACAAAGCAAAACAATGAGGAAAGGGATAAAATCTGGAAACCCTACTCAAACATTAACTAGTTTTCGAAATGGTTTGAAGTCCGGCTCATAACTTGGAGCTCGAAAACCTAATCTCACCCTAACTCCTCATTAGTGATGTTCTATTCTTGCGAAATATAGCTCTGCTGTTTGAAGCGCCGCCATGAGGGTTTGAAGGTTTGGCGTTCTGCTGCTGTCTGCCGCCAAGGATGTCTTATTGCTGTTGTTTTTCTTCTCTTATGCTGTCCGCCTTCTACTTGCTGTCTGCTCCTAAAGAGAGCCGTCATGAAGGGTTTTTCTACATTTTGGTTAGGCCTGTGGTATGCTGCCATGACCGAGCTTGATGGTTATTTTGATCCTCTTTTCCTTCTATCTGCTGTAAAATTGCCACGGCTGCTGCCTGTGTCTTTTCCTTCGAAATATGCACATGTTCTGTGGTGATGTTTCTTTTTTCTATTGGAGACCTCCATTCAGAAAACGCAGATGCGTATCTTTAAAAGACAAGGCAACTTTTTGTGACTTTGTGGTCCTCTTTGAAGTTATGACTCCTAGCTGGTATGCATCCTAGTGCTGTGTTTTTCAGATTTCCCTCTTCTTCATTTGCATAGTAATTATGGCTCGTTACACTAGCTTTATACCGGCTTCTCTCAAACTTGAAAACGTATATGAAATTACAGCTACTATGATTCTGTACTTATGAGATCTTCTGCCTTATGTTGAAATGTAGACTTAGATTTAAACTAGGGTTTCTCCCTTTCTTGCACAAACACAGAATAGATCTTTTTTTTTTCCCTAAACCCGAATTGGGTCTGCTTTTTCCTTTCATAAACAGGCTCTGCAGAAAAGATAAGTAAATCCTCATTTTCTTGCGTAAGTAGAAAACCCTTCTACTGCTACATTCTACTTCTATCAGAATTCTGGAAAATTCTTTGTTCCATGAAACTTCAGTCAAACGAAAACCTCTTTTTTGTAAGAAACCGTGCTTCTATTTGAAATTTTCCACTGCTTTATAAGATCCGGGATTTCTTCCAAATTAAAGAAAAGACAATAATGTAATGATTCACAGTAATCTTGAAAAGAAAAAACTGTGTGTGTTTTCCTTCTCCCGGTTATCTGTGCACCTTTTCCTTTGCAGTTTCTTAAGAATGTTGTTAACTACCAAAAGGGTATCACTGTCTTTTTTGCACTGTTATAAACTCTCATTTTCAAAAAGAATTTGTGTATGGTTTCTCTCTTTCTGACAAAGAGCAATGCAAAAAAAATCTGTTTGTGATTTTCATTCTTTCTAGCAAAAATCAATGCAAAAATCTGAAAACCACTGCTCAATTTTGAAAAAACATCAATCTGTTCTTTGTAATAAAAACTGTTCTTCTTTTGCAAGAATTACTGCTGGCTGGAAATGAACGTTGTTGTGCACCTTTTGCAGATAAATCTGTGCACTATCCCATCTAGAAGCCTCTTTTTAATATCTGCATGACCACACCACTACTTGTAAGACAAACTTTACTTACCCATTGCTGAACAATATGCCCTCTCTGCATTGACATTGATCTTGGACATGTTGACTGCAAATCTTTATAAGTTATGGATCATTCTGAGCATTGATATTCTGATAGATTAGTTCTTTTAAACAACATACTTCTTCGGTACTCTGTTTTACTCTGATGATTATAGTCTCTCCTTTGCTCTTAGAACCCTTTGTCTATTTTAGTGTAGAGATGTCTCTTCATGGCATGAAATACCAGTGCTGTTATATACTGAGATTTGAAACAGATAATGACATTGTACTATTCTGACTCACCAATCTCATTGATTTCTGAAGGTTTGATTTACCACCATGCTAAGTGTTATGTATCTTTCTTGTCCATATCCAACATTGCTAGATAAACCTGCGAATACCTACTATATTTATACTTTTCTAATTTCTGATTTCTGTAACCTCTCCTTCTTTAATAACATCATGTGACAGCATTATACATCTATTTATTGGCAACTTGAATGAATTTCTTGGCATCCTTTCTTGTAGTATACATAGCTGCTTTCTATAACATGATATAATTGTGATATGTTCTTAGATTCTGATATCAGAATGAATGCTGCCTTTTAGTTAGGACTGCTCAAATGATGCTTCCTTATTAGCATGATGCTTTTCTTTAATGCATGTATGACACAGAAAATATTACTCACCTCACTTGTACCAAAAAATGCAATTTGAAGGTCTGAATATCCTTGCTATAATTAATGCTGAAATGCATATGTACCTCTCCTTCATGGATGACCTCTTTATGGCTCCATTCACCTTTTGTTGATGCTTTGAACAACTGAGTCTGAACTTGTAAAACCAGTAGCTTCTTTCAAATTAATCTGAATTGATGAATGTTGGAAGGTTTTATGCATATAAACACACATCCCTTCAACAACATAAGTGTATAAACAGCTTCATGATTCAGCCAGAAGGTCCCATGCCTGAACCTATGCATGCCCCCTCAACAGCCTCCTCTAGTCCTCCGGCCTTCGCCCCTCCATGACTTCAGTCGGAAGATTTCATGCGCGTAGTGACTGCATGTCCCTTCGACAACCTACTTAATCTTCATACCTGTACCTATACATGAAGCAAACAACATTAATAAAACACCTTCTCCTTCTCTTGCTGTTTCATTCTGAATATGCTTTCTGTATTGCTGTCTTGAATTTTTGTTAATGAATAGAGATCAGCACAATAGAGTAAGAGTTAGTTTTCTTCATTGCTCAGTTCATCCGAACTGTCCCCTCCCTCCTTTCTTCTTTTTTACAGGCGAATCTCGGATGCGAGTCCAAAACTGCGATGACAACCAGCACACAACAGTGTTCAGAACTACCGCAACAATATCAGGCAATGGGGGGGCCTAACCCTTATCCCTCTTGCAATGATTTCTTTTCATTTATGAAAATGAAAACAACTCTTGTATTTCCCTGCATTTCTGATTTTAGCATGCATGCTTGCATTATCCTAAAACCACGGGTTGTGTGGTTGCTGCTTTTAAAAAATGTATCTCATTTGAATATCTTTTAATGAAAAGATCCTTTGTTGATAATTGAAACACACTTTCAGTTTCTTTTGTTTTGAAAGCAACCACTACTTGTGTGACTATTATAAATGTTGTTCTTCCGTTTATTTCAATTATGAATCTAAACAAACATCTGTACTTTATAAAAGAAATCCACATACTTTGATAACTTAGGGCAGCAACTTCAGATTTTTTTCAAAACGTGATAGAAGATTTAAACATTCAAACCAGTCAACCTTTTAACTCAAAATAACCTTATTCCACCAGAAATATCAGGGCTGATAACAGCCCTACCAATTTGAACCGCATAGTGAAAATATGGTAACAACCCTGCGAGTGCAAAAAATCCTTTGGATGAAGTTTTCCACACTACAAAGCACGGGCGCTGATTGCCTTGTGTGGAGCCCTGCCAGGGTACATGTTCACTATTCTTCTGATTGATTGTTTACAGTTCACGAAGGTGAAAGGAAGATCAGAGAAAATAAAATCCCACTCACAACGCATATCAGAATCGATCAAACAAATCTATGAATGCTTGGCTCTGTGATAAAGAACCCAACACGCATACATTCTACTTAGGAAAGCCAATGAAGGAGCTCGTGGATTGTGGAGCGCAATTCAGTGGATCCTAAGGAAAGTCAAACTCCAAACAAAATCCTTCACCAAACCAAAATCACACCCGCAAAGTGTTGAAGCGCATTTCCATGGAAGTCGGGGAATCCAAGAAGCCAAGGAAAATCCGTCACCAAGGCAAAATGCTGCCCGATAAGTCAAGGGCGCAGTTTCACGGATGTAAGGGAAAATTCCAAAATTCTCCACTTTCTCAAAAGTGCGCCCAAAGAGCATTACGGTGATTTTCAAAAGATTTTTTAATTTTGGAAAGGCTTAAAATTTTAAAATGCCCCCTTTTATGGTCTAATACGTATGGACATTTTCAAAAGGTAATCGAAAAGGGGTGATGATGAGAGATTGAGATGGGAGATTTTATTCAACTATTGGTCGGGGAAGAAATCGCGAAGATTAAATTCAATTTAAATGATAGATGCAATTCGAAACTCGGATTGTGATGACAAACTCAAGAAGTTTGAGCCAAGATTTATTTAATATTGGATTTTATATTTAATTAATGATCTTTGAAGAGTTGAAAATTCAAAAAATCGGAAATTGGAAAATGTGAGAATTTCCAAGGTTGAAGAAATCGGGAAACATGGAAAAATCCAAAATTTTGGAAATTTGGAAAATTCTAAATTTTGAAAAACTGAAATATGGAAAGCTTCGAAAAATGGAAATCTTGGAGAATTTCGAAATTTCGGAAAATGGGAGAAATTCAGAAAATCTTGAAAAATGAAATCGTGGAAAAGTTGAAAATCCCAAACTCAAGGAAAATTCCAAAATTTGAGAAAATCCAAAATTTGCCGAATTTGAAAAAAATTGAAAAATCCAAAATTCCGAAATTCAGGAAAATTGGAGAACTTTGAGAAAATCCAAAATTTTGGAGAATTCTGGAAAATGAGAAATTTGGAAAATGAGGTGAAAATTGAAAATTCCAAATTTTGGAAATAACCGGAAAGTTGAGAAGGCAGAAATTTTGGAAAATTCTGGAAATTGACATAAAAAATCCAAAAATCCAAAAATTTGGAAATTTGGAAAAGGCTCAAGATTTCGAAAAAGCCGGGAAATTAGAAACAAAAAGTTTTTTTGATTTAAATTTAAATATTAATTAAATATTAAATTCTTATTTAATATTGAATTAAAAAACCCTCAAAAAATCAAAAAACAACAAAGAGGAGAAGTTATTAATTAAATATTGATTTTTATCTATATTTAATTAATAATAAAAAGCGACAAGTTAATTATAAAATTTGGAAGAGTAAAGTGGAATTAAATCGCTTTTTTTGAATTGATATTAAAAGATTAAATATTGAAATTTATTCTTTTTCAATATTTAAAATCAGAAAAACAAGAGGATGGATAAAATGGAAACTTCATCATAAAGTAAAACACTCAGATTGGAAGTTTTTTTAAAAATTGGAGAAAAGCAGTGACAAGTGGCGCTTATGGGAAAGAATCTTCGCCTAAATTAGTAGTTTCCTAAAATTAGATCCTGGCTTTTAAAGCAACTTTTCAGGGTTTTTATCTGTCTATGAAGACTCTCATTTTGTCATCACACAAAGTTTGAGAAAACAGGTTGATGAGAGATTTTGAGGAATCAAGAGGATTCGAGTGAAGTTTTCCTCGAAAGTTGAGCAGGATTTTTTAAGAGAGAAAATTTCCTAACAAAAGGAAATTCATTATTTTTGAAAGACGTGAAGAATTCAAGATCAAAAGTTTCAGAGGAATTTTCCCATTAATTTGGTAGATAAACATGATTTCGTGAAGAGAGAGATTTGACCTCTGAAAGAAAAGATGAAGAATTTGTCAGATTTTAAGAATTTCCTCCTTAAGGATTTGGTCTTATTTTTCTTTCTCCTGCACAAATTCTTATGTTTGTTTTGATTTTTGTTTTACAGGAATGGCAGAGCCAAGAGGAACAAGCATGACGAGGAAATAGTTGATAAAGAATGAACAAAGGGGTTTTTTCCCAGAATCCAAGATTGTTTCGAAGTGGCCAGAGATTGGAGATACTAATCTCGAAGGCCTAGACATGACAGATTTTCACAAAACAATGTTTGAGTATAAAGATCATCAACTGACCAATTTGGCTACCCGAATTGTGAATAGTGGAGTTGTGGCTGCAGCTGGCTTTGCTCCAGCTTTTCTGCATTCCGAGCTGATCGTGGAATGCGCTAGGCACTTCAATTCAGGAGATAGAACAATCAAAGATTCCGATGGAAACATCATTGCAAACCTTTCTCCACCCGCAATCGCTGAGGCGTTTGGAATCCCTTCTTCAAGGAAATTGGTGTTGAAGACGAAGGAGCAGGCACATAGAGTTTTTTCTGCAGGAATTCAATATTGTGAAAAATGTCATAAATGACAAGTGGTTGAGAAAGAATAGATCCCACCATTCAAAATTGCCAAAGGAGTTGGTTTGGTTGGATTTCCACAGGGAATACAGCGACTTGATCATGATGCTGAGTAGAGTCTTTGGCATGCCGCACTCCTATCTGTTCGAGTCATGGATGTGGTACTTTGTCGAGCAAGTGGTTGAAGAGCACAATCACATGGACTGGGCTGGAATGATCAGTGACAACCTCAGTGAACAGCTGGCGAACCTGGAGCAATCACAAAAGTTTTATATGAGTTCCTATGTCATATACATGTTGGCACGGAATACAAGATATGAGGGATTGCGATGTAAGGGAGCAATCGGAAGTGGCACTTCACGGCTGAAAGTTCACAAGTGTTACCCTCAGTTGCATTTACATGCCCTAGATGATTATGTCTGGGTCAATGATGCCTTCGCAATATGAATTGTGAGAAGCCTGCAGAAGAAATTACACATGAGATTGTCTGGAGGAGCAATGAAGCTAGTGGAGGAATACGGAGCCTGGTTTATTCAGTTTCCCACCTTCTCCTACATCCAAGTGCAAGGATTTTTGGCACAACCATACAAGCTGCCAAGATATCCTACGGACAAGATGGTTCTGTTGGAGCTTACTCAGCAATTGACAGTGTACGACAAGATTCAGAAAGGAAAGAAGAAGCTGGAATTGGATTTCCCGATTTCCATAGGAGAAGATAAAGCTGAAATGTGCCCGTGTCTAAAGGCAGCTAAGAGATCCAAGGATGAGTTACATTTCTTCCATCTGCCATTCTACTTAGGAAGTTCAGATTTTGATCCTTATAACAAAATCAAGTCAATGGCAGGAGCAAGGTATCAGCATAGGACACACCTTGAAGATTTTTGGGCCAATATTGCAGATGAAAATGAGACTAATAAAAGGATGCGCTCCAGATTGCCCGTGAACATCATCAGAGCTTGCAAACTCTTTCACGTGCCTGATCAGATGAAGGAGGATCCAAATGTGCTTCAGAAAGGGTATAATCCAGAAAAAGAAAGGGTGACTTATCCCTATGACTGGCAAAGAAAGGAGATTCCAGATCTTGATGTTTTGGCAAAACCAGTCCTGGACTTCACAAGGTGGTGGATTGAGCGCCAACTTGATAAAATCAATATACTGAAGGAGGATTGGACTTACGAGTTATTAGGGCATCAACCACTATGGGATGAAAGACCAAAGCAACCATCAGGAGAAAGGATTGAAGAAGGAGAAGTTTTCTCAGGAAGTGCAAAGCACATAAAAGAAAGGAATATTGCTCAGGAAACACACACAAAGAGAAGGTTGGATCTCCATATTGAAGAGCCACAACAGAAGAGACCAAGAGTCGAGGAGATGCCATCCTCACCCGGTCAGACTCCAAGTGTGCAGGAGATAGGCACATTTTCCAGGCAAGAAGTAGAATCAAGTAGGGGGAGAGCTGAGCAAGGAGAGCAACATGTGACAAGGTCAGTTCAAGATAGATTGAGCATTAACGCCAATGAGGGGCTTGCACCAGCAAAAAGTAAGGAACAAGATGTTACCACTGAGGAAAGTCTTGGTGTTTTCTTCAGAAGGATAATAGAGGAAGAGATTCCCACGGCTG
>MU224406.1:2509436-2521117 GCA_018584345.1 Thuja plicata | reverse complement strand
AGGATCATATAAATCTCTGAACAAGGCACCATGTGATACACAAAACCAAAGAATTGAGAAGGCATAAGCTATCTTTCACAGTCAAAGGTGTTACAAATCTGTATATTTCTCTGAAATGGGTTACAAAGTCTCTCTGCTTTTGTCAAGAACTTAGAACAAGTTACAAAAAACTTAAGCCAAAGGGAAGAACTCCTAACAATGAGTCCTCAACTCGTATTTATGCATTTTCAAAGTCAACTGCATTCTGAAAGCAATAACTTCTGGATCGGATTTGGCCTGTCCAGCCGCTGTTTAACCCTTCAAAAGTCTACAAAAATACCATTTAGTGACCCAAAAGTCATACCCCAAAAATATCATCATAAATACCTCCTCATAGAAGTAGTCTTATCCCTCTAGAAGAGTCACAAAAGTCTCTGAATTGCAATAACTTTTTTGCAGACTTTAACAACTGCAACCTCTAATCCTTTTTAAAATTTGATCTTTCCATCTGTAAAAATATCTGATTTCCAGCGTCTGAGAACAATCTGATATTTTCCTGTCTCTGAAAACTTCCGGGAATAAAACATAGATTTGCAATAAAATATTAAAATTCCCTTTGAAAATCATTTCTGTGTATGTTTGAAAGCCTGAGTCTTGGCGACTGAGCGCCTCTGCATCTTCCTTTTCATTTATTCCTTCATCGCACAGTCGCTAGCTGTTTAAACTGACCTTTAGATTCTGAGCGACTGAGCGACATCCGTTTCTTCATTGCATATTATGTTCGGTCGCACACTCGCGCCACCTTTTACTCTGTTTCCATCTCGTGCGCGAGTGGGCGATGACATCCGCTTTCTGACTGGTCACCAACTCGCGAGCCGTTTTTTGATTATCTTTATTGACTGGCGACTGAGCGATGAGTTTCCTTCTTTGCTCGTCGTATACTTGCGAGCTGATTTCCTTTTATTCTTCCATTTTCCGTGGACTTGCGGAAAAAAAGAAACAAGGTTCGTTTCTTTGCTTGCGGAAAATCTCTCTATGGGTGCGAACTCCGCCTTTGGAGAAGGCTCTGGACGTATCTCCGCTGAGCAAATTCCCTCTTTGCGGAAAATCACCAGCTAAGTGCGAAACCCGCACAAGCGCAAAATTCTCCTTTTCTGCTTTGCGGAAAATTACCTTTGCAGGTAGAAACCCGCCACGGAGAATCAGAATTTCAATTCTCCGCCTCGAGTCTTTTTTGGTTTCGGAAAAATGAAAAAGTGCTTCGAAAACCCATTGTGGGGTCCACCACAACGCTCTTTCTTTTCTGCCTTTGCGGAAAATCTCTTGAGAGGTGCGAAATCCGCACAAGGCAAAATTCCTCTTTTCGGAAAATCACCTGAGAGGTGCGAAACCCGCACAATGTGAAAAACCTTCTCTTTTGTCTTTGCGGAAAATTACTCTCTTAGGTAGAATTCCGCCAATGAAGAAGATGATTTTCGAAAACCCACAAGCCTTTGCAAAAAATTACCTTTGCAGGTAGAATTCCGCCAGTGAAGAAGATGATTTTCGAAAACCCGCAAGCTTTTGAGGAAAATTACCTTTGCAGGTAGAATTCCGCCAGTGGCCTTGGTACCGAAAATCGGTAACATGTACTTCTGCTCTTGCTGTTTTCAATGTTCGGTAATGAAGTCAATCAATCAGAAATACATCCTCTGTGGCAAAAAAAAAAAAAATACACAGGTAGTGAAATTTTGGGTCACACTATACACATGTACAAACTGCCTCCTCATCTTGTCATTGAGCCCTCGCCAGTCGAAATGACTCCTACCAGGAATTTCTTCAAAGTAATCCTTTGAAGCTCGTACTCCATGTTTTTAGCCTTTGGAACTGTATCTATGGAGTATTTTCCAATCTTCAGCGGGTTTCGTGAGGAAATCCCCACACCTGGCCTGTGTAATGTATTCTGATGCATTTGGACAGCCATGAGTTGCCTAGCCAACTCCATAAGAATGATCTTATCTGTCGGGTACCTTGGGAGTGTATGTGGCTCACCTTTGAAGTAACCCACTCTCATGTAAGTGAAATTAGGAAATTGAAAGAAAAGGCAGCCATACTCGTTCACTTCGACCCACGCCTCATTTGACACACGCTTGTTAGGAAGGCTTTTATCAAACAAGCACATAAAATGCCCATAGAAAGCATCTTGTATCCTGCGGTAATGAGAGCGACTAACCTTCAACACAAGCTGAGGAAAATATTCCCAAACAGGAACCAGTGATCTGTCCCCTTTTGTGGACAATTCAGAGAAAGAACCAAGAGAGGCAGCGATGTGCACAAGGTACGAATTCATGTAAAAAGTACCATTGTTGACAACTTGAGAAAGCTCCTCACATAACATATCACTAATCATTTCTCCCCAAAATATCTTTTTCTTAGACCGGATAATAAGAGAAATGTACTTGTACATCCAGGGCTCAAAGATGTTTGATGTCTTTAACCCTGCAAGGTGACTGAATAAAGTGATGAGGTCACTAATCTCCTCGTTGAACTCAGTGCGTCAGACTCCTTTTGGCCATCTTGCAAAATTTGGCCTTTTATTGAGCAGCCAATTTTCATTAATAAACTTTGTACATGAAGGAGTATCCTCGTTCCACCTATCAAGAGCTCTTTGTTTGGTGATATCAGCAGTGACAAGACTCAGTGGCATCTGGAAGATTCTGTCAACAGTCTCTGGATCAAGACTAATAATAGTCTTACCATCTTGATCTTTGATGGTTCTAGAAGATGAATCGAAGTTCTTCGCACATCCAAGCACGAACTCCGGCTCAAGGGCAGCCAATGGGAAAGTGGAGACCAAGTGAATACCACTCTGCTTGATAGATACCATATCTTCTATGACCACAACATCAACCCTTTGAAGAAATTCTTCAAAGATCATATGTGAAATATCAGTGTCTCTGACTTCCTTACAGTAAGAAATAACCTGTGAAGGTGGGACAAAATTATGATATGAATCATAATGGTATTTCATCTTCTTCTTCTCTTTTTCTTTAGCGAGTGCGATCCCTTCAGACATAGCAATTTTATGAGGCCGAACAGCTGTGACATAAAAACTCCACAAAGTAAGAACATCTTCTTGGGAGGGATCCATCATAAAATTTCTTAAAATGATGAATGGTGTATGGAGATGACTGATTTTCTTTGAAAAATTGATCAGTTTTATCTCAAAGAGAACTCAAGAACGAGTTTCTTGTGGGTAATTACATATGAGGGCAAATGAAAAATATCAAGGATAGTGAGGCAAATGAATGGATGGATATTACTTGTTTTATAATGAAGTTTTAAATTGACCACCATTACGAGTTTTACGTCATATGGCAGTGGTAGGGACAACAACTTATGCAAGTGGATATTTTGGAAAATAGCACATGTATGAACTTGCATTGGATTTCTTTCTTTCTTCACCATAGAACGGGGTTTTTAATCCCAACTGCATATGTAAGTAAGATGAAAGTCTTGCATATGCATCTTGAGAATAGAAGATAGAAGTAGAAGAAACATGAATTTAATCACATGTAAATCAAAAATGAAAGCTTTACATGTAAGTTAAATAACTTGGGAAGAAAAACAAAGAAAAGACTTAGAAAGAAATTACCTCAATCCCCAAGATGAAATCTCTCAAAATCTTGAGCCAAATCTGAAATAAATCCAATAGATTTTCAGATTTAGGAAAGATTGGGTGGAAAGAGTATATATAGATCACATTCCTAGTCTCTTTCCTTCAATTCTGGACAGTCAATATGCATATACAGCCAAGTGGAAAAGAATGAGAAATAAAATGCAAAGAAATAACAACCATTTTGACTATTTCTCTTGTATAGGCGATGAGGAATAAAAATGGCGTCTAGGACATAAACACCAACCAAAACAATAAAATAAATCCACAAAATGAACAAAGAACTTACCAAAATCAGTTTATAGGCTGAGAAAATGATTGAAGATGCTCAAACCCTCCTTCCATGAACCATTTCGCAGAAGAAAGAATGAAAAGTGGACTGTTTTGAGCTTATTACATATGTTTTTGTTTTAAAGAGCATATGTAATGCTCCCAAAAATTGACGTCATGAGAAGGGTAGAGAAATAAAGAAGTAAATACGCACTTTTGGAGTGCATTTACATATGACTTCCATGAAGAAAAAGCCACCCGGAGAGTTTAAATACATTGTTTTAAATATGCAATCGCATATAAAAACAATGCTCGTAAGGATTAAATACGCTCTTTAGAGGTTCAACTGCATATGTTCAAAATACATAGAATATATATGCAGTTACAATTAAAAACAACATATTTAATAAGAAAAAGACTTAGAGGTGAGTTTTAAAAAGTGTTTTGCACATTGATGATATGCAATGAAGAATAAAAACCACACCTTTAATACTTAAGTCTTTAATTTCAAATTAATTTAATAGATAACTATAGTGTTTTAATAAAGTAACATGAAATTAGATTTTTTTAAAGCTAATTTCACATTAAAAACTATAGTCAAATCAACTCGGAATGAGTTGAAATTTGAAAATGGACTATAAAATCTATTTAATATATCAAATATAATTCGAACTCGTGCTATTGACTTCGAAAACCCCACCTTTTAAGGATTTTCAAAGAATATGCAGTCAGCCTGAAAAACCCCACCTTTTACATCATAACTTGAGTTATACTACTCTGTTTGATGTCTAAGTTAGCTGGAAACGAGCATATTTGAAAGGGCTATCGACTCAAGGGAAAATCAAGATTAAAAACACAAATAAGAAAGAGAAAAACAAAGAAAAGGATTTAAGAACGCATGAAACGTGTGTTACAAAGAACTTTTCCGGGATGACGAATTATCTTTATTAACACTTTATCCATAACATTCAAAATATAGAGCATACTACTACGAATAGACAAGAAAATTTTGTAGGGTTCCCACAACTTTCTGATCTCAAAATTGAGGACAACAGCTGGCTCTAACTGGGGAACGTACCTCGTTTGTTCTTAGAAACAATGAGGAATGTAGAATCCAAATCTCTAAGTGCCTTTATCTACTCCATTGGGCTATAGAGTCAGGCGACCAAAAACAAAGACTCAAAAAAAAAACCTAAAAATCTAAAAAGACTTGGACATTTATGTACAAGGGGTACTTATCTGGAGCTTATTCAAAATAATGCTTCAAATGTTGCACACTATATGGCAGTGCAAAAGGAGTTCCATCATGGTAAGCCAACACTGTTTTCTCCAGCTACTTGATGAATTGTGAAAGGACCTCGCTAGAGAGAATCAAATTTACCATGCATACCCTTTGGTTCTCGCCTTTTATCCCAGAGTAGGACACGATCACCAACTTGGAATTATCTCTGCTTAGCTTTTTTGTCAAAAAGCTTCTTGACTTGCTGTTGATGTGTCGTAAGTCGATGCACCACTTGAGTTCTCTGCTCCTCTAACTGGTGTAAGAACATAATTCTTTTATCCAAAGAACTTTCATAAGTTCCTTCTTCAATGGCCTTAGCCAACTTAAGAGCACGAAGCTCCAAAGTTATGGGAATTTCTGAATTTAAACCATAAAGGAGTTGAAATGGTGACATTCCAGTAGCTCTTTTAGGTGTAATCCTGTCTTTCCACAAAGCATCAAACAAAGCCTTGTGCCAGGACCTTTGGTTATCATCCACCAACTTGCAAATGATAGTAACCAGATTTTTGTTACTTGATTCAGCCTGACCATTCCCTTGCGGATAATAGTCAGATGAATGTGAGAATAATACCATGTTCAAAACAAAACTGAGTTATCTCTGATGAGGAGAAAACTCAAGCATTGTCTGTCACAATTTTATTAGGTACCCCAAAGAAAGAAATAATATTCTCCTTCAAGAATGAACATACTACTGATGATGTGGCATTCTTTACTGGAATTGCTTCCACCCACTTAGTGAAATAATCAGTTGCGGTCAAAACATATGTATGCCCTGCACTAGATACTGGATTGATAGTACCAATGAAATCAAGACCCCATTGCTGAAATGGTTCCTCAATCACTACAGGCTTCAGAGGTAATGTAGCGAGCTTTTGTTTTCCTACAAACTGTTGACAACGGTCACACCTACGTACCCAGCTATATGCATCTTGGAAAAGAGTTGGCCAATAATATCTTGCTCGCAAAATCTTATGAGCAGTTACAGGTGCTGAAAAATGCCCACCACATGCCAAATCATGAAATGATTCTAGCAACCTATCTTGCTGTGCTTTATCCACACAACGAAGGAAAATGCCATCAATGGTACACTTATACAATCCACTGTCCCAAAGAACAAAGTGAGCAGCTCTCAACTTTTTGTTTATAAGTCAAATGTGTCGGACATTCGCCATATGTAAGAAAGTATGCAATATTAGAATACCATTCATCAATTGTACTTACAAACAAGACTCTTGGTAAATCCTCAGGAGTTACCTCTTCAGGTTCATTTTCAGCCATAAGCTGACACAAACCTTTACCACGAACTAACTTAGTTGGTTTGATCTCAATATCATATTCTTGAATCTTGGCAATCCAATTGCCTCTCTTTGTTCCAAACTCCTGTTGCGTCAAAATTGACTTAACTGTTGTATCAGGAACTAGAACTTCAACATGTGAGTTGAGAATGTAAAATCTAAAGTATTTGACTGCCTTTACAATGGCAAAAGAATTTTTCTCCATCAGTGAATACTTCAACTCATGTGACTTAAGAGGACAACTCATGAATGCAATAGGAGATTCTATATTTTCAGTGTTCTTTTGCATGAGAATAGCTTACATAGTATGCTCAGAAGCATAACTATACATGATAAATTCCTTAGTATAGTCTGGACAGACTAATACTGGTGCTTGAGCAATTGCTTCTTTAATTTCTTTGAAAGCTGCCTTTCCTTCAGCACTCCAGCGAAATACTGACGCTCCTTTGATCATATTTGAAATATGACGAGTCTTCTCTGCGAAGTCTAGAACAAACCTTCGTAGGAAATTCACCTTTCCAAAGAAAGAATGAACAGCAGTTTTGCTCGTAGGTAATGACAAACTTTGAATAGACTTGACCCGTTCAGGATCAATCTTTATTCCTTCTTTGGACACAATATGTCCAAGAAGTTTACCTTCTGTAACCCCAAAAATTGACTTTTCAGGATTAAGAGAGATCCCATGCCTTCGACATCTTTCAAGTACTTGCCGAAGATGAATTAAATGATCAAAACGCTGCTTTGAAAAGATAGTTAAGTCATCGAGATATACCACGATAAACTTATCCTTGATATCATGAAATGCTAGATCTATGGCGCGCTGAAAAGTTGCACCAGCATTTATCAACCCAAAAGGCATTCGGTTGTAAGCAAAAGTACCCCATGGTGTCGTAAAGGTTGTTTTATATTGATCTTCTTCTCTTACCTCAATTTGATTGTAACCAGAAAAACCGTCGAGCATGGACATCATCTGGGACCCAGTCACTGTTTGCAACACGTGATCCATTATTGGCAATGAATAATTGTCCTTCAAGGACGCCTGATTTAGATTATGAAAATCCACACAAATGCGGATCTCACCATTCTTCTTATGAACTAGAACAATGTTGGCCACCCAAGTTGAGTGTTGTATTGGGAAGATGATCCTTGCGTCCAGCATCTTCTGGATTTCAGATAAAATAGTGCCCGAGATCTTGGGATTATATGTCGTTGCTTCTGCCTGAATGGAGCAACTCCAGTCTTCAAAGGAATATCATGTACTACTTTTGGCCGGAAAGACTTCAAGTCATCATACGAGTAAGCCAGTACATCAATGTATTTAGACAAGAGAAGAATAAACTGATGTCTCTCTTCTGGTGTACAACTTTTGCCAATATTGACAAACTTAGGATCAGCTTCTGTATTCAAGTTATACCTTTCATATTCCATGACGAAGCTTGATCTAGCTTCTTGCTGATTTTTGACATAGCGATCGTGCTTATCAAACAATCTTTCCAAGGAAATTGACCCTTTAGGAATTTTATTTCCTTTTAACTGAATGAGCTCTTCTCCTGTTTCAGGATTCTTTCCGGACGTATCTTCTCGGGGAGGAGAACTGCTTCCTTCAAAGAACAATTCATCAAAATTATCCGTTGTTTCCAGAAAGTTGATAATTTGTTGATCATCATTGAACACTTGCCAATGATCTGAATTATGAGGAACACTCGGACGATAAACCAACTGAATAGTATATCTGTCCTTCTTGAATTCCTCATGAGGTATCAAACAAGTTGCTAAAATCGCAAGCAAATCAGCTTTATCATCGATCTCTCTGGGGATTGCGGAAATGTTGAAAGCATCAAACAACTCTATGTAATCCCAAACCAAATTTCTATAATGCTTGAGTCGCTCGTTTCTGGTCTGATACTGATTTTTCACTTGACACACCACGGGCTCAACATCACCTTTGGCATGTAAATTCTTAATCCTCTATTTTGTGTAGCATCAATACCTAGAAGCAATGCTTCATATTCAGCAGTAGTATTGGTGTTGTTAAACTGTAGCTTGTAGGAATATGGAAACTTCTCCCCCTGGGGAAAAATTAAAACAACCCCTGCTCCCAAACTGGTTGCGGCGCAACTGCCATCAAACTCGAGTATCCATACCTCATTAGAATCAAGTGTATCAGGAAACCGAAAAGCAATTGGATCAATATTAACTGAGCTTGGAGGCATAGCTTTTTCAACCATTATAAAAGAATTTTCTGAATCCCCTGGTGAAGCAGGTGTTTCATCCGAAACTTGCTCTTCCTCAACATCCACAAATTTATCCTCACCTGTTAAGGAAGTTGATGCTTCAGATTGATAATCTTCGGCAAACTCCGAGACTTTAGAGCTGTGAAGATAATAGTTTCCCATGCCAGCCGATTCAAAAAGAATCTGAGAGCGAGGATCATCTGATTTTACCACTGTATACTATGTCTCCCTTTCTAGAAGCAGTTTCTGCATAACTCCTTTAGCAGGAATTCGTGCTTCAGACATATCCATGCTCAGCTCTCCTCCTACGTCTTTACAAAAATTTCGACCAAGCAACATGCCATAGTAAGCGGGAACATCAGCGACCAAAACAGTCATTTTAATCTTCTTTTCTAGAAAGGAAGAGAATGCAAACTGAGCATCCTTAATTTTCCCTTTCAATGGTACTTGTTTATTCTCCATGGAATAACAGTTACCGAAGGATTTTGTCAAAGTTAGACCTAAAGCATTAGCAACCTTAGCGGGCATAACGTTATCCGAGGCCCCAGAATCAATGACACAATTGCTTAACTTGTAACCATTAATCAGCAGGGAAATATAAAAGGGCTCTATCTTTCCTAGAACGGATGAAGGAATCGTTACCAAGTTATTTGGAAGATTCTTTGGGTCTGGGACAGCAACAGAAGTTTGCGTGGGTTGAGATTCTTTGACAAAGTTATTAAGCCTCTCCAGCTGATCCGGATATGCTTGTAACTACTTCAGACATTTGGATATTAGTCTTCTTGGCATGGTCTATAATATCTAAAGCTTGGAATGAACTTGCCAAGGATGTAGGAGAAATGTCTGTTTGGTTTTCAGGATTAGACACACTAGGTTTCGGTACATTAGTAGATACTGACTGAGGGGTAAAACTTACTTGGCTATTTTTAGGAAGAATAGGAAGAGGATTTCCTCTTTTGGCAATAGCAACGAGCACCTGGGTACCTTGATTTGATTTATCTTCTTCTTCCTTCTGTCGCGCCATCTTTGTTTGAGATCGCGTCATTACTGCATAGGCTTGAGCAAAATCTTCCTCTGGATCGGTACAATCATAATGTACATACCCAATATTAGAGTCGCCAACTGCTTCCTGATCTTCACCATAAGGGGCAACATTCTCCTCCATTTGATAATCATCTGGTGATACACCAGCTTGATCATTTTCATAATACCCCATGGCTGACCTGCCTGGCGGAGCTTCAAGAGCAAGCCTCTCTGGAGGAGGGGGAAGCTTCACTTGATTCTTTGCTGCATAATTATGAGAAGCATTAGCAAATGTTCTTTGTGGAATGTCCTTATACAGGGCAGAAAATGATCCTTGCGAGATCTTCTTTTTAAGTGCTAGCACTTCATTTGCTAGTTTTTGAACCATTGGATCCGTACTACTTGAAGTAGACGCATCATTATAGGAATTTCCATTGGAAAAATTCCCTCGTCTTATCTTTTCGGATCTTTCCAGCCATGATAAGATCATCTTCGATCTCTGTTGCCAGAGTTTGAGCATTGGCTAGGCTTATGGGAACTGACCGTCTCAAAAGGAAACTGACTTCAGGCAACTGCGTATTGATGAAGAAACACTTTAGATTTTCAGGAGTGGGTCGTGAAGCAGTAGGAATCCTATTTGCCAACTTGTTGAATTTAGCAATGAACTCGCGCATCCCTTCCTGCGCGTCCTTCATTTGAGTTAATTGAGCAAGCAAAGCATGCTGATCTTCTGCAGGCTTGAAACGTTCTTCAAACTTGGTATGGAGTGAATCCCAACTTGTAATAGAACCCGTAGCAAGATTGAAAAACCAATCAGAAGCAATGCCTTACAAAGTCTCCACGAAAAGCCTTACCGACACATCTTCATGCTCTACCCTGAGAACACCACATGCAATGTAGAAATCTTTTATATGCTCATTTGGGTGTTGTTTTCCATCTCCGTAGAACTTGGGAAAGTTCTTACGAGATCCTGGGGGAAGAGTGTGTATAGGTGGAGTAAGGTCAAGAGGACCAAAAGCTGTTCCCCATGGACCTGCAGCCATTGTAGAGAAAAGTCAAGTAGATTGAATTAATGGTTTGAAAAATAAAGAAGTTTCCTCACTAGGAACAAAACTCTTTTTCTTTGATGGTGCGTAACTGGTCGTCCGGGTGAGTGGTGATGTAGGAGCTAGAAGAGCAAGCCTAGCCTACTAAGCCCAACTTAGTGCAAATTTTGATGATTCACCCTTCCTCAGTCGTTGATACTACTTGATTCCTTCCACTTTGAATCACTTAGACCAACTCAGAAGTAATCACTTTTAAAAATATTTTTGGATGGAACCTCGCTTATTTCTCTCCTATAGTATAAGCGGTTAATCCTTTTCTCTTATTTCAGAAAAAGATTGCAAAGTGAAATTGGTAACAAAAACTTATAATTCCAATAAAAGATAAAGAAGCAAAGTGTCTGTTAAAGGTTCAAAGTCCTTCGTTGCTTCTCTGGGACGAGATTCAAATAGAAGCTCAAAGTCTTCTGAAGTGAACTTCTTATCAACCTTGTAAAAATAGTAGTTCGATCCCCAGCAGAGTCGCCAAAAACTGTTGGCTAAAATTTTTGTAAGCTACTACGACTACACCTTACAAAATTGTAACTTTAGGCTAACGGTATAATGAGATAAATCTCTCCTCTCAGCAATAGGGGATGCTCCCTTCTTACCGTAGGTGGCTTCAACAGGATTTCAACTGAAATTGAATAAGGGTGATACCTCTAATCTTTTCCTCTTTCTTTAAGAAAAGATTCACAAATAAAGACAACTTATTAACTCTACAAAGATCACCAACTGCTACGATAATACCGGTGACTTAGCAATTGACGTAAGAACAACTCCTAAGGCAGCAGTTATAAATATATTTAGTGAATTAAAACAAGGGCCCAAAGTCTCTTGCAATTAATCCTATTTTGAGAT